>CAKNYM010039571.1:0-15450 GCA_932195095.1 Andricus curvator
AAACATAACCTCAAATACGACCAACTAGTTAGCATTTATCATTATCTAATGATTTTTGTACAGAAATATCCATTTCCGTTGAGAAAATCCAAACATTACCTCCAAAATATATGAAATTAGTTGACCTGCATCAATATTTAACGATTTTTTCGTAGATATATCAATTTTCGTTGTGAAAACCCAAACATAACCTCAAATACGACAAACTAGTTAGCATTTATCATTATCTGATGATTTTTGTATAGAAATATTCATTTCTGTTCAGGAAACCCAAACATAACCTGAAATAGTTGAAATTAGTTGTCCTTAATTAATATTTACCGATTTTTGTTTAGAAATATGCATTTTCGTTGAGAAAACCTAAACATAACCTGAAATACGACAAACTAGTTAGCATTTATCACGATCTGATGATTTTTGTATAGAAATATCCAGTTCCGTTAATTGAGGAAACCCAAACATTACCTGAAATGTGGCCAACATATAGAAGAACATCAATGCTTGATGCTTTTTGTTCAAAAATATCCATTTCTGCTGAAAAATCCTTGTTATTTTCTTCAATATAAATTTCAATAATGGTTTCAATAATTTTTTATTGAGTAGGTTTTGCTTTTGCCATCGCACAAGGACAATTTTCGCTGCGCCATCTATTCATCATTCTAAAAAAAAAAAAAAAATCCCTTCGTTCATTATTAAAACCGCGAACCACTCTTGCTATTCTTCATTGCATGTTTAAATTCATACGCTCTGAAATTATCGTTCCTCTGACAAAATTTTATTCTGCAAATTTCGAGTTCTGCGAATCGATACCCTACCAAAAAACACGTGACGTATTATCGAACTCGAACTACGATTCGATTCGATTACTAATTTCCCACAGTGATCCCGAAAAGACCACCTTGACATGCGCATGCTTCGACTGAATGGCGTTTATTGGTTCTAGTTCGCGTACTCATTGGGAATTCAAATACAGGCGCGTACTAGAGCCAATCAACTATATTACAATTCAAACATGCGCAGATAAAGGCGACTCAGTTAGCATCACTGATTTCAAATGCAGTACCACCCACAGACACACACTACTGTTGAATATGAGCGGCCTACAGCAAGCAAACGTTACCAGCGTTACTCTCGAAAATCGTTAGAATCGAAAACGACAATATCGTTTAGAGATTTTATATTAAGGATATGTATATGTATATATGCTCTGCACGCATTCTATACACGATTTATAAATAGATGAGCTCGAAACTTTCGACAACAAAAATGATGTGAAACGTCGATCGATTTGAAAAGGAAAAATTATTTTATATATGATTATTACTGCACTTAATTTACGATTATCAAACGCTTTGAAAAATCGCCCCCGCTGGGGAATCGAACCCTACCTAACTCTACCTAAAACCTAAATCTAGCGCAAGTGTTAGACAAGTGAGCTACGGAACCGCTTAGATTTTTCTGACAAACTCTCGGTCAAGCGGTTTCTCTGAGAAAAACGTGGCCAGCTAAGAAATTATAATAAATAATTACTTAACATTTTTTTAACTAATCTCTTACTGATGATTTCTAATATTTTGTAACGAGCTTGGGAAAAATATTTTGCTTAGAAGCATTAACTCACACAGTAAATATATTATTAGTAATTTATATGATTATTATTATAAAATGAATTGAATTACAATTTTTAAAAAGTACATATTTTGTATTATTGAAAATTAAGGCTTCAAAAAATGTTTTCGAATGAAAGTTTTTGAATTTTGAACTGATATATAAATAAAAAATAGTTTAAACATCATAATAATATATCAAATGCAAAATCGAAATCACTATTTTAAGATGAGACAAACGTTGAATTGTGATTTAAATTTAAATTTTTTGCACAAATAAAATTTTTCTCATGAGATATGGGGATGCTGAATTAGAATAAAAACTGTTTTAAAAAAAATATTCGGTTCCGAGAAATTGATATCAGGGTGCACAGTCTTCCCCTGTTTTTCTTAGTTTCCCCTTTTTTCTTGAAATTTCCCTTTCCCCCCCTATTCTCAAAAACCTTCCCCCTTTTCCCCTTTTCTCTTTAAATATACGATATTTGAAATTGTACACATTATTGAATAATAATTAAAGCAATTATAGCACTTAAATAAATTATTTATGAATAAATAAGGAACACGTTCCAAGTTCAGACCATTACAAATAAATACTCTTAAACAAATTTGAAGATGAAATATTTTAAAGCAAGTTGAAAATGTGAAAACTGCCGACAGAAGTTATTATCCAATATAAAATTGGAACAGTTACAAAATATATATTATTTTTTAAATAAGTATTAGAAGATTAATACATTTTAGTTGAAATGTACAAAGTTAAATACCTAATTAAAAAATGGAATATTCCAAACTCATCAACTGGAATTTTAAATGTTCTAACTTGAGCAATTTTTAATTTTTTTAAATTTTTACTTGAAAATTTAACTATTGTTGAAACTTTTTTTGGTTGAAAATTAATTTTTTTAAACTCACAATTGAACTATTCCATTTGTGTTTGAAAATTGATCTTTTTTAATTGGAAATTCAACTATTTGGCTGCATGTTCAAATTTCGTTCAAAAGTTATATTTTTTGGCAGAAAGTTGGTTAAAAATGTAACTATTTGGTTGAAAATATATTTATTTCGTTGAAAAGCTGTCTTTTTGGTTGAAAATCAAACTACTTTGTTAAAAATGCACTTTTTCAAACTGAAAATTGCAATTTTTGATTGAAAATTATTTTTTGCATTGAAAGCTTATATTTTTGAGTTAAAAATTCGAGTGTATTGTAGAAAGTACTTTGTTTGGCACGAAAATTCAATAAATAAGTAGAAAATTGGGTTTTTCATTTGAAAATTAGTTTCTTGAAATGAAAATGTAGCAATTCCATTTTTGGTTCAAAGTTGATCTTTTTTATTTTGAAAATTGAAATATTTGGTTAAAGTTTATGTAATCTGTTAAGAATTCGTCCTTTTTTTGTAGAAAAATCATCTTCTTGCTTTAAAATTCGACATGCTGAATACAATTTTCTTTCTTCATTGGCTAAAAAATCTTTTTTGGTTGAAAACTCAACTCTTGTTGGAAATTCGTGTTTTTTGGGTTAAAGATTCAACTGTTTTGTAGAAAATTTGAATTTCCTCTGGAAAATTCAATAGTTTGGTGATTTTTGAACAACTTTGTTAAAAATTAATTTCTTAGTTAAAAATTCATCATTTTAGTTAGTTTTTTCTTGTTTGTTAAAAAGTAGGTTTTTTAACTAACAATTGTGATGTTTGGTTGAAAATTAACTTCTTAATTATTAATTCATATTTTCGAGTTGAATAATCAACTGCATTGTAGAAAATTCAACAATTTGGGAGAAAATTCACTTTTTTCAATTGAAAATTAATTTTTTGAAACGAAAATATAACTATTCGATTTTTGGTTAAAAACTGTTGTTCTTCATTCAAAAATGCAACTATTTTGTTCAAAAATTATCTTACTCATTGAAAATTTAAAATTGTGAAAGTTAAAAATAAATTTCTTGCTCAGTTACAATTTTTTTGAAAATATGCAAACACATGTTTTTTTTTTTGATTGAGTCATATGCACACATTTAAAAAAAAAGTTGAATATGTCGAAACTGAAATTTATTCAGCTTGAACAAAAGAAACATTTTTTTATTTTTATTTTTCGGAAAAAAATGTTTGTCGTGAATTAGGATTTTTGGGATTTCATATCTTTTTTTGCGATCTTCGAACGTTATAAACACCACGAAAAAAATGTTTCCCAAGGATAAAAAATAATAACATGTTTCTTTGGTTCAAGGTGACTCAATTTCAGGTTCGAATAAATCCAAAAAACATGTTTTTGTATATTTTCCAAAAATTTTCAATAAGGCAAATTTTTTTTTAATTAAAAAAAATTGTTTAATTGTAAATTTAAGAAAGAGAACAGAAGATATTGACTGATTTCAATTGTTTTAAATTTAGATTGAAAGTATTAATTATAGTAAGGATGAAATGACAAATCTTGGAAAGAAATATTTATGAGAATGATGTCAAATATGTCAAAATTTATTTTTTCCCGGACTTTTTTATTTCACTCTGGATGGGTTTCCAACGATCTAACTATATCCAATTTTTAAAAATAAATCTTAAATGGCAGAAATCATTAAAAGTGATTTAAAAATGAATGAATTGTCATGAAAAATGTGAAAGCATAACCAATACGAAAATCGGATCGTCCATTGGTGACTACATTTTTTGGTCTGTTGTTTTTCGCACATTAATAAAAAATTTTAATTCGACATTCGACTGCCGCTCGACGAACTGATTTTTGTCTTGGACATGCTTCCACATTTTTTATTATAATTCGAGAACAAGTGAATATTTCATTATGCTCTTCATCTCATTTCAAAGAGAAGATTCCAAGCTTTAATTTATCGAAATTTTTTCAATTTACATCCCTGAGGCATGGAGGAGTGGGACTTGATATATTGCTGAGATAACCACGAAAAAAGAGAGGCATGTTTCTTAATTCAATTTTCAAAATTATATGTGGATATATTTTAATTATTCAGCGATGTTTTGTCGTACACTGCTGTTTGCTGAATTATTTAAACGTTATTTAAACGCTCTAATATGCTAATGTTTTAATGACTTAGCGATGTTTCTTAATTCACAAATTTACAAAAATGGCCGTGAAATGAGTATTTGAATTCAATTTTTCAAAATGACATGTACATATGTTTTAATTATTTAGAAATGTATTTGAACACGCTCTTCTTTTTCTATAAAAATTTATTTAAACATTCCAGTACAAATACATATTTATTGATTTTTATATTGAGAACTGAGAATCGGATGAGAATATGATTTTTTAAATTATATGTATTAATTTGTTAATGATTTAGCTATGTATATTGATGCTTACATTTGAAAAAATGGCCGTGAAAGTATCCGCGAATGTCATTGTACAAAAATCATGTTTTTTTAAATATATTAAATTACATAACATGCACTTGATATCTTCAAATGATATCTCGCCATTTACTATTATTAATAGCAATAGTAAATTTTACGTTACATGTATTCACTGAATACATTCTTTGAGAATATAATTTCAGCACGAATTTTATTGGTCAAAAAATTTTAACAAATACATAGTTATTCGAAAATTGAGTAAATGAGAAAAATTAATATAAAAGTTAGCGCGCGCACATAATAGTCTAGTATAAATTATTCGACAAAAATAAAAATTTTCCATACCATGTTGCTGAAGGACCGATCGTCGTCCTTTTTTTCCCCACTAGGGCGCCTGGATGTTAGGAAAGCATTTTTTTATTGAAAATTCTACTGTTTTGTTATCAAATTCATATTTTTCGGGAGAGAATTCAACTTTTTTGTAGACACTTTGTCTTCTCAACTCAAAAATTCAACAGTCAGGTTGAATTTCTTACTTTCTTGACTGAAAAATCTTTCCTGACTGAAAAATCTTTCTTGGTTGATAATTCAACTCTCTTGTGCCTTTTTGGGTTGAAAACTTAACTATTTTGATAAAAATTTAACTATTTGGCTGACGGTTAACTTTTTCTATAAAAATTCATATTTTAGGGTTGAAAATATACAAGCTTTTAAGGAACAATGAAAAAATTTTTTCCGGAAATTAGAAAAACTTATGGTAAAGTTACCAATAATTACTGGAATCAGTTGAAATATCAACTATTTTTTTTAGAATTCACCCTTTGGCTTGATAATTCCACTGAATGGTTGCAAGTTGAACGGATTTGTTGAAAACTCATTTTTTTTTGTTAATGAATCGATCTTTTTTGGTTCAAAATTAATTTTTTTTAAACTAAAAATGTACAGAAGGGGACCTTGGGGTACTTCTTCTTCACGCGTCCTGAACGTGAAAGGAGCCAAACAATGTTATATCCTGCCTCCTATATAAATTGTTGTTTGACAAAAATGAAAATATTCCATACTATGCTACTTAAATTCTATTCAAGGAGACTTGAATAACAGTTTTTTTTTTAAATAAATAAAACAATTTCTGTACATTTAACTACAAATTTTAATATTCCATTTTTTGTTGACAATTCATCTTTTTTAGTTGAAAATTCAGCTATTTTATTAAAAAAAACTTTTTTGTTTAATGTTCAACTGTTTTGTAGAAAAATTGTCCTTGTGATTTGAAAATTTAATAATTTTGTTGATTTTTTTTCCTTCTGACTCAAAAATCTTTCTTAGTTGAAAAATCAACACTTCGTTGAAAATTTGTGTTTTTTTTTTTTGAAAATCCATTTTGCATTTTATATTAATTGAATACGAAAATCAAATTAAGAAACATAAAAAATTATTATCTAAACACGTGTGTCAAATTCAAATTTAATCAATCTTAAATGTTGAACATTTTTCAGTTAAAAATATAAATTGAAAATGACACATTTTCCTGAAAATTCATATTTTTTAGTTAAAAATTTAATTCTTCCCCAAATTCGTCGTTTTGAGTTGAAAATTCACCAATTTTGTGGAAAATTCAACTATTAGGTATAAAATTACTGTTCTTAGAATATTCGTCTTCTTGGACAAAAAATTCAACAATTTGGTAGAAAATGCCACTATTTTGTAAAAAAATACCTTTTTGGTTAAAAAATAATATTTTCGGGTTAAAAATTTAATTTTTTTGTAGAAAAATCAACTTTTGGTAGAGGATTCAAATATTTTGTGGAAAATTTGTCTTTTTCTGAACCAAATAATTTAACTAATTAACTAAACTAATTAATTCAACTACTTGGTTGAAATTTAAGCTACTTTGTTTAAAAATTCATTTTTTTTGTTGCAGGTTTATTTCTTTAGTTGAAAATTAAACTATTTTGTTGAAAGTTCCTTTCTTTGGTTAAAAATTATTTCTTCTCATTAAAAATTAAATTATTTCATTTTCGGTTGAAAATCTTTTTTGGTAAATCTTTTTCAGTTGAAAAATCAACTATTCACATTTTTTTGTGTAGAAAATTCAACTACTTGATTGAAATTTGAACTATTTTTTAAACAAATAATTTTTTTTGGCTAAAGATTTATCATTTAAGTAGAAAATTGATCTCTTCGCTTAAAAATTTAACTATATTATTAAAAATTAATGTTTTTAACTAAAAACTTGACTATTGTATTTTTGGTTGAAAATTTATCTTTTTTAGTTGAAGATGCAACTTTTAGTTCGAAATTGATGTATTTTGTTGAAAAAATTTTTTCCGAGGTAGAAAATTAATCTTTTTGGTTAATGAATCGTTCTTTTTTGATTGAAAATTAATTTTTTTTAACTGGAAATTCGCCTTTTTTGGTTGAAATTTCCACATTGATGTTTTTCTTCGAGAACTCATATTTTTGGTATCAAAAATTATACTACTTCATTGAAAGTTGAACTAGTTTGTTGAAAATCATTTTTTTTTAGATTTATCATTTCAGTAGATTTATCTCTTTGTTTAAAAATTTTCTATTTTACTGTAAATTAATTTTTTTATCTGAAAATTTAACTATTGTATTTTTTTTTAAATTGGTATTTTTCAATTGAAAATTCAACCACTTGATTAGAAATTTATGTATTTTCTTTAAAAAATTTCTTCTCTGGTAGAAAATTAATCTTCTTTATGAAAAATTCTTCTTCTTGGTTAAAAATGTATCTATTTTGTAAAATTTCTCCTTACTTCCTCAGTTTAATTAATAATTATATGCCCGGAGATAGTGGACACTTATATTGAGGCATTTATAGAAATCTGTGACAATCTTATCAATCAGAAAAAGCTTAGTCACTTCAACATACTAAAATTATTTTTTTTTTTCAGACAAAATGATGCTGGTCCTGCTCGTACCGATTGTGGTTTCCGTGACGGCTGCACCTCTTCAGCAGATCTTGGATGATCGACTAATCGGTCAAAGCAAAGAAACTCTTCCAGTTTCGCCGGAAGTAGGAGTAGGTTCTGTCAAAGTGGATTCAAAGAAGCCATCAAGGAAACAGACGCCGAAGGTGAATGGCGACTCGAAAGAAACGAAGTCTAGTCAAGATCTGTTACCGATCCCTAACCAGGATGATCGGTTCTCAAGTTTTCCTCGAACCTTTCCAGTTTTGTGGGAAAACGGTCTACCATCTTCGGAGACTGCAAAAAAACAACCTATAACAGGTAGAAGCAGTGACCCAATTGGTTCCAACAAATCTCAAAGTGGTATCATCAATTTACAAAGTGGTACCATTAAGTCACAAGGTGGTATCATCAAAACACAAAGTGGTAGCACTAAGTTACAGCCTGGTACCATCAAATCTTTGACTGCACGACCAGTTTCAGACAAAACACCACCTGGTACCATCAAATCACAAAGTGGTACCACTAATTTACAACCTGGTAACACCAAATCTTCAACCCAACGATCAGTTGCAGACAGGCAAAGAACTGGTACCATCAAATCTCAAAGTGGTACCACTAAGTTACAGCCTGGTACTATCAAGTCACAAAGTGGTACCACGAAATACCTAACCGAACGACCAGTTTCAGACAGTCAAAACACTGGTACCATCAAATCAGAAAGTGGTACCACTAATTTACAACCTGGTACCACCAAATCATCAACCCAACGATCAGTTTCAGGCAGGCAAAGAACTGGTACCATCAAATCTCAAAGTGGTACCACTAAGTTACAACCTGGTACAACATCCCCACCTCAAGAAAATGATCTTCAGGAACCGGAAGTTAGCAAAGTAATAAAGAAAGGTCGCAAGCACAAAGCCTTCTTCCTCAGTTATCCTTTCGTGCCCCAGATTCATCATCACTATCCGACCTTGCCCGATTACGATTCGAATTTTGAAGACTGCGATTTTAGAACCGAAGAGCGAACACCTGGCGGGAAGAAAAAGTACCAAGAGAGTAATATTTATTATATAAGACTGCCGCCCACTCCATACATGTTCGTTCCCGGTTTGGGGTACATCTCTCAACCTCCGAGGTATTCGACGCCTCCTCTCAGCCCCCACATCACGCATGTAAGGCCCATGAGGCCCGCAAGGCCCCCGACGATTTATCAGCCACATGTTAACCCTTTCATAAATGTGCCGATAGATTTTGTTAGCAATGGCAAGCCAACTTCGGTTTATCAGTGGCCATCGCAAGATGCTAGGCCCGAAAATCGTATTTCGAATTTGGACAAGGGCCCTTATGTTTTTAATGGCAGGCCCTCTAGTATTAATCTTCTCAGGCCTGATGGATCGCAAACTGTTCCGCAAAATATTAGGTATACTGATTATCAGGACAATAGATACTATTGAAGGGTAGTTTTGTATAGAGAAGACAAATATTTTTATGGGACTGAAGCGTGAAGTGATAGGAAATTCGGATGACATAATCAGGTTTCGAATTGCTCTATCTTTAAACGTTCAAATCATTTTTCGTTTGAGCGATTGAACTCTTCTATTTTCAGCTTTTCAATTTTTCTATACCCTGATGGAACATTTTTTACCGAAAAGTACAGAAAAACTAAACATTTTTTATAAGAATCTACGAATAAGTACAATAAATTACAACCAAAATTACAGGAAAGTAGAACTATAGCGATTGGACACCATATAGGGTAGAGTGGTCCTAAGTCGGCACCCCGATCCTCTATCTACAATTCTATGTCGTTCGGAGCAGTGTGGAGTGATTTTTGTGGTTGCAATGCAGCGCAAAGTGAAGAAGTCGATTTTTGCTATTTTTAAAAATCGTGGTCCTAAGCCGGCACCCCCTGATCCTGAGTCGGCACATAATTTTTCCCGCTCGAATGCAAGAAAAAAGAAAAGTTATGTACGTTTTAGGAGCAAATGGACAAAATTTAACCATTTACAATGAATAAACATTTAGAATATTGTCCAACTTTAGTTATAGGATGGACACCTAACAGAGACAAGCAACATACAGTCAAAACACAACAAAACTAAGAAAAAAAAGAAGAGACGAGTGACATGGAATTGAAACACAACAAAATGAAATAGCACACACATAACAACAAAAG
This sequence comes from Andricus curvator, assembly GCA_932195095.1. Classification (NCBI taxonomy): domain Eukaryota; kingdom Metazoa; phylum Arthropoda; class Insecta; order Hymenoptera; family Cynipidae; genus Andricus; species Andricus curvator. The sequence goes on from CAKNYM010039571.1 coordinate 10,041, forward strand.
AAGAAAAAAAGTGCCGACTTAGGACACCACATTTCATGCTATTACGCACACGAAACAAAATACGAATGAAAAATCGACTTTATCAGATTTTTAAGCTGACACGCGCGCCTTTGGTGAGAAACGCGAGGGTGCCGGCTTAACCCACAGTGTCGACTTAGGACCACTCTCCCCTGTGTCATTTAAAATCATCTCATTGCCGTGTTTTAAATATTTGTCACCCTAGGTCGAAAAAGCACAATTTTTTTTGCTGCAAATTAAAGCACTCAATAGTCAAATACTTTTGAATTCTAAATTCTCAAAATTTAAGCTTAAAATTTGTTAAATTCAAACGCTCAATAATTTACGCATAAACGTAAATTATTAGGCTAATTGAATAAACAGAGCTATTGAGTAAATTATTAAAATGGAAGGTTTTAAAACTTTTCAATTCAAATTTTTTAAATCAAAAGCCGTTAAACTGCAAAATTTTAAATTTAAACTTTCATAAATTTCCAAATTATATCATTTTAAGCAATTTCAAGCTAGAAACATTAATATTCTTTTTGAATTGGCTTTTCAAAAAAAAATCTTAGTTTTTCTAGGCATTTTGATGCATATTTTTTATTTGTTTAAAACCTTTCAGAATGCTTAAAAAGGTTATAAATTTGGGTTCAAAATCTTCAAAAATCTACATTGTGTTTTAAATTTTTTGAAATTTCTTTACGTTTAAAATTATTTTGGAATCTTTTCAGAACTTAATTGTTCAATTTTCATTTATCAATCAATTGTCTTTTCTTTTTAAATATTCTCTAAAATCAATTTTTCAAAATAAAAAATCATTTTGAATTTTCCCAGCAAACTTGAGAATTTTATTTATTTTCTTAAAAACTTTAGAGATCCTTCAAAAGCTTCAAAATTTTATTTCGAAATTATTATTATTTAAAAATGTGTTTCAAATTCAAATTTAATCAATCGTAAATGTTGAAAATTTTTCAGTTAAAAATATAAATTAAAAATCACCTATTTTTCGGCAAATTCATGTTATTGAGTTAAAACTTCAACTCTGGTCCAAATTCGTCGTTTTTAGTTACAATTCACCAATTTTGTACAAAATTTACCTATTACGTATAAAATTAACTTTCTTGTAGAAAAATCTTATTTTTGGTTCAAAATTAAACTGTTATTAAAATATTCGTCGTTTTGAACTAAAAATTCAAAAATTTGATAGAAAATTCCACTATTTTGTAAAAAAAAACCTTTTTTGTTAAAAATAATATTTTTTGGTTAAAAATTAAATTTTTTTTGTAGAAAAATCGACTTCTTAGTTTAAAAATTAATTTTGTTTGGTAGAAATGTCATCGTTTTGGACAAGAATAGAACTGTATGGTTAAAAATGTTTTTTTTTTTTTTGGTTGAGGATTTAACTATTTTGTTTAAAATTCGTGTCTTTTTGGACCAAATAATTTAACTAATTAATTCAACTATACGGTTGAAATTTGAGCTACTTTGTTTGGAAATTCATATTTGGTTCAAGATTTATTTATTTTGTTTTAAATTAAACTATTCCATTTTCGTTTCAAAATTATTCTTTTTCAGTTGAAAAATCAACTATTCACATTTTTTGTTTTTTTTTGAAAATTCATTACTTGATTGAAAGTTGAACCAGCTTGTTGAAGAATAATTTTTTTTGGCTGAAGATTTATAATTTTAGTAGAAAATTTATCTCTTCGCTTAAAAATTTAACTTTTTTATTAAAAATTAATGTTTTTAATTGAAAATTTAACTATTGCATTTTTGGTTGAAAATTGATCTTTTTTAGTTGAAAATTCAACTATGAATTGATGTATTTTTTCAAAAAAAAATTAATTTTTTTGGTTAAAGGAATCGTTCTTTTTTGGTTGAAAATTAATTTTTTTGAGCTAATTAAGTAAATTGATCTATTGAGTAAATTATTATAATAGAAGCTTTTAACAAATTTCAATACAAATTTTTTATATTAAAAGCCGTTAAATTGCAAAATTTTAATTTTGAACTTTTATAAATTTCCAAATTATATCATTTTAAGCAATTTTAAGCTGGAAACATTAATTAACATATTAAAATTTGTTTTGAAATGTTTTTAAATATTCTCTTAAAAATTTTCTTTAAAAAAATAATTCAAAAAATTTCCAGGAATCTAATAATAATTAATGGAACTCGAATTTTCCCAACATTTTTTTGAAATTCCTACAAAAGTAAAAAAAATAGCTTAAAATCATTTATATTATTTCTTGGAAAATTTAAGAATCTTATTAAATATTCTTTTTGAATTGGCTTTTCAAAAAAAAATCTTAGTTTTTCTAGGCATTTTAATGCAAATTTTTTATTTCTTTAAAACCTTTCAAAATACTTAAAAACGTTATAAATTTGGTGTTCAAAATCTTCAAAAATCTACACTGTGTTTTAAATTTTTTGAAATTTGTTCACTTTTAAATTATTTTGGAATCTTTTCAAAACTTATTTTTTTTTCAATATTCTCAAAAATCAATTTTTCAAAATAAAAAATCATGTACTTTCTTTTAAAAATTTTTTCGACCAGGGTATGTGTTTAATTTGGAATTTTTAATTTCTGAAGATTTTCAGTTATAATGAAACACCGGCTGAATTCAGACTAAGAGAAGGTTGAATGCTAATGGGATTTTTTTTTAAATTATCGTTGTAAAAAATAAAATTAAAGACATAGGAACAAAAAATTCGATCAGGATCCAAAATGTAAATTTTACTTGTTGAACAAAAAAGTTTTCTGCGATAGATTTTAAAAATCAAAATTTTGGCTATATGATTTTCTGGACATTTTTGCATTTCGAATGATTTAAAATACAAACATCTACTGAAACGATTATTTTTATTCTTATGTTAAATATTTTTGGGACGGCGGAAATTATTTTTATTTTTGTCTTAAAATGTTTCCAGGATACAGAAAAAAATATGTTGAAATTTAAAAAAATATTTTATATTTTCATTACAATTTTTGAATTTTAAATTATTTAAAATACAAAAATCTACTTTTTCCAAAAAGTGCCAAACGGATATTTTTATTCTTATCTTCAATATTTGTGGGATGGCAAAGAAGCATAAGAAATAAAAAAATCGAGCGAAAATAAAATATAAGACAATAATCATTCTATCTTTTTAGGGGAATTTTTACATTCTAAATTATTTATAATAAAAAATATACTTTTTAAAAATTTTATTCTGATTTTAAATATTTCTGGAATCTCAAAAAAACATAATAAATAAAAGAATCCAGAGATAAAACAATTTAGACAATATTTATCATATCATTTTCAGAAAATTTCTTCATTTTATAATAATTAAATACTAAAATTGACTTTTTCAAAAAAGGGCATTTTCGATTTTTTGTATTCTTATCTTTGAATATTTTTGGGAAGGTATCTTTTAAGGGAAATTTTTACATTTCAAATTAATTATATACAAAAATGTACTTTTTCCAAAAATGGCACAATTATTTTAATTTTAATATTTAAATATTTATAGAATTTCAAAAAAACAAAATAAATAAAAGAATCCAGAAATAAAGCAATTTAGGCAACATTCACCGTATCCTTCGGAGAAATTTTTTTTTAACAATATTTGCTATTTCTTTTTAGGACAATTTTTGCATTTTAAATTATTGTAAATACAAAAATCGACTTTTTCCAAAAAGTGTACAACCGATTATTTTTATTATTTTATTAAATATTTTCGGGGTGGCAAAGAAGCATAAGAAAAAGAGAAATTAAGTGAAGAAAAATATTAGGCAATATTTTCTGTATCTGTTTAGAGAAATTTTTTAATTTCAAATTAATTAAATACAAAAACCGATTTTTCCAAAAATAAATTTTAATTTTCAAATATTTATAGAATGTCAAAGAAACATGAGAGATTAAAGAGGTCAAAGATAAAATAATTTAGACAACGTTTGGAAACATTTTTTAAAATAATATTTGCTACTTCTTTTTAGGAAAAGGTTTGCATTTTAAATTATTTAAAATAGAAAAAATCGACTTTTTTCAAAACTGGTCCGATCGATTATTTTTATTTTTTAAATGTTTATAAAATCTCAACGTCACTTTGGACAAGAATTCAACCTTAATTTTGACTTGGTTCAGCCGCACCGAGGAAAGCTTTGATTTCAATTTTAAAAATTTTGAAAACTTTTCATAAAAATTCTTCTTTAAAAATTTATGTCAAATTGAAATTTAATTAATTTTAAATTGCTAAAAAATTTTAATTAAAAAAAAAAGATACTTCTCAACTTTTAAGTGCCACGGAGCAGTTCAAAGCCTGGAATATCAAATAAAAATATGCAAATACGAAGAAACTTATTTTTTTCTAAAATTAAAAAATTAAAATTTTTTCTAAAATTAAAAAAAAAATATGTTTCTCGTGATATAGTATAAAATATTTGAATAAAGGGCCAAATTTTTTTATTTAATTTTATATTACGTTTGTTAAATTCTTTGACGCCCAATTGGGTTTAAAAAAAAAGTCTTTCATACGATTGGAAGAAATTTTTATAAATATTCAATCTCCATTAATAAGAAAAGTTATTATTCCAAAAGTTGAAAGCAATTAGGACTGTCAAGTTTGTACTCACGAAATTACTGATTTATTAGTATGATAAATCACTCTTCCAGATAAAAATAATTTGAATGCTTGTTTTCAATTAAAGTGAGCCCAACACTGTATCAGTTCAGATTCTGAATCTGCAATTTGTATTGCAATAAAAGCAATACTCAGTAAATTAAACCAACCAGAAGATTAACTTGGCCCTTAAATTTATTACAATAATTTACATATTTAAAATTAAGGGATGCTTTTAATTTCTTCTCTCTTATGTATTTTTCTTTATAAAGTACGAATGAATTCTTGATTAAGAATAATGTCTAAGTAGGAAATTAGATCAATATTATACAAAATGTTAAAATATTTACACTCTGACCCCGATTTAGTAACTCTCGCCTCGGAAGAGCCGCAGTGCGCAATTACTCAGTATATTGCGCAATATTATGCACGTCAATTGGAAACGGTTCAGGCGGCCCTGACTCTACGCTTCGATTACCCCGATTTAGTAACAAGGCTTTTTGCAAGCAGCTCCCGACACTCACTAAATCGGGGTCCGAGTGTATATACTAATTTAAACAATAGAAATGTTTGAGGCAAATTATTTATTTAATTATTATTTAGAATAAAATTTTAAGGCGTGACAATTAGTAAAAAAATTATTCTAAGACTGATTAATTTTTTTCTAAATTTACTCAAATGTTTTGAGTTATGCGTACATTTCCAATTTTTTGTATGTTGAATGTAAACTATTTGCTCAATATTAATGAGGTGAATTAGGAATCGTCCATCAATTACGTTACCAATTTGAGGGTTTTTTTTTGGA
>CAKNYM010039590.1:3566-14917 GCA_932195095.1 Andricus curvator
ATATATATATATATATATATACCATTAAACCATTTCCCTTTCAGGGTAGGCGTGACACTACCCGATTCGGGTAGTGTTTCTAGGTTTTTCTTGTAGTTATAAATAACTACAAGTGTGGGCTCACCACGCCCACGATGTGCCAACAGCACTCATGTCAGTATTCTTGAATGGTCACCCATCCAAGTACTAACCGCGTCCAATGCTGCTTAACTTCAGTGATCTGACGAGAACTGGGGTTTTCAGCGTGGTATGGCCGTTGGCCATACCATACATAATTTACGGAAAATGATGAAGTTATTAAAAATATGCCGGACGAGACAATTAAAATCCGGAAAAATCTGCCGGAAGAGAAAATTAAGAGCCGGCAAGGAATACAGATATATACAGATGACACATAACCTCCACCTGTCATCAAGATCTCCATTTAATTTTCTATTGTCCAAAATGTTTTTGCAAACATCAATTTTTTTAACTCGTTGCAATTAATCTAGAATTGTTTGAAATTAATAATAAATCGTTTGGAATTCATAATAAATTCTTTAGAATTCAATTTAGTACACGATAAAATATGCCGGAAAAGAAAATTAAAATCCGGCAAAATATGCCGGACGAGAAAATTAAAATCTGGCATATTTTGCCGGAACAGAATAGGGTAAATGTGGGTATTACTGCGGACAAAAAATCAAGACGACTTTTGAAGATAAAAAACAAGTGTTTGAATGAGAACATCGTTACGCAATAATTCGTGAAGCAATATTTAGTATTTAATTAATAGAATTCAGTCATTAAACCCTGAAAAGAAATCAGATTTACGTGAAAAATGCGAATCTAGAAAAAATGTTCCATGTAGGTATTATTGCAGGTTTGCATGAATTATTGCGCGCCAATTACTGCGGTGACCAAATTACTGCGCTTGTAATACTGCGATTGTATTTTAAGTGGAGTTACAAATAATTTAGGAAATTTGAACCTTGTAATTCATGTAAATTATAAAAGATAGGCATGACTTAGATATACTAATAAATTTATATAAATTCGTAACGGGAAACCCCAGCTTTGCAGCAATGACATATCCAGCTGACTAGATCGTTTTCCTCTTCGGTACTTAGTACTATTGCAGGCCCAGGCTTCTTGTCTGCATATTTATTGAATTTTTCTGCTCTTATAGTTGACTAAGGAACTACGTATTTCCTAGACACTTCAACAACCGATTGTCCTCTCTTAAACCCCTCTAATGCCAGCGACACATCTTCTTTTGAATACTGAAGTCTTACAAACTTGTTCAAAAATTCTTCAAAAATCCAGTTAATATACACGAAAATATTCAGGAAACCTTTAAGGAAGATAATAGCGAAGATAATTACGAAAAGGACTCTCAAGAAGAAATCATTATTAAGAAAAAACGAGGTGGACCACGCAAGGCTACACTAAAAACAAAAAACTTTATCCCTACTCTTGCAGCAAAAAAGAGAGGAAGACCAAGAAAAGAAATTATTACTAAATCAAAAAAGGACAATAAAGTAAAAACGGACGTTAATCCCGATTACACATCAGGCAACTCAGACTCTGATCCAGATTATTATGAAAATATAAAGAAGAAAAAGAAATCCTGTAAGAAAAAGAAGAAATTGAAAAAGAAGATAGCAACGCAGAAAATCCGAATTATTTTTCCAGTTCCAGAGAATCAAGCGAAATAGAAAACTTAAGCGATCCTGAAGAAATTTTTTTTGATTTTATTGAAGATAACGATGAAAATTTTAATAATAAAAATTTAGATGAAAATTTGGTCAATTTGGATGAAATAAATCCTGATTTTAATGAAGATTTACCAGAAACGAATGGCAATAAAAAAACGCATGACGGAGATTCAGCACAAAATCGTCCGCCCCCACAGCCACCGCTGGATAAACCAGCCGTCGGAACGTCAACTAAGCATCCAAATATAATAGACTGCCGCGATAAAATTACAATAAGAAAAGATAACTATGCATACTTTACTACAACGAATGGAGAACACCGAGATAATGGATCAGAATTGTTATTAAAGCGTGAACAATTACCCAAGTTTACAAACCTTCAGAAAGGTCTTGCCAAAGAAATGCATAAAGGAAAAAATTATCACATAGAACTTCCTATCGAAGAAGAAGAAAATTTTGCAGAAACACTCAATAGTATAAAGTTAACAATTTTCTCTCTGCATAATATAGCCAGCAAATTAAACTTGCAATCAATCAGTATAGCTAAAGCTGGTTACGTAAATAATATACCATAGGAAGAAATCTTAACCCAACTTAAATCCGTATTTTCAGAATCAAATACAAAGATAATTATTTGCTCAGGAATCACACAGTATCCCACAAAAGAACAGAAAAATGAAATTTTAGTAGAAGCTCATTCATCAGCATTAGGTGGTCACAAAAGAGTGACAAAAACATACAATAGAATGCGACAAAATTTTTGTTGGGAAAACATGAAAATATACATACAAAAATATATTCAACTTTGTTTACAATGTCAACTTAAAAAATCGGTACACGTCAAAACAAAAAATCCAATGGTCATAACTGATACCCCAGGAACCACATTCGAAAAGATATCAACGGATAACGTAGGAAAATTACCAAAAACAGAAAAAGGAAATGAATATATTTTAACAATTCTAGATAACTTTACCAAATTTTGTGTAGCTTGTGCCCTTCCAAATCATCAAGCTAGCACAATAGCAGACGCATTTGTAAAGAAATTTATTTGCACTTTTGGCTCACCAGGAGGTGTTTTAACCGATCAAGGTAAAGATTTTTGGAGTAATTTATTACGAAGATTCGCTAAAAGATTTCGTATCAGACAATTTAAAACACATTTTCTTATAATACCAGTGTTCATGAAGCAACAAAATGTACCCCGTAGGAATTAGTTTTTGGAAAACTAGTTCGATTACCTTCCAGTGAACCCCCGTCAGAACATGAAAAATTACAAACGTATGATGACTATACGAAAAATCTAGGAACAAGATTACATGGAATTCGCGAATTAGCCAGACAACACTTAATTGCAGCCAAAGCAAAATCAAAGCAATATTATGATAGAAAAATCAACCCTCAAGAATTTAAAGTAGGAGACAAAGTATTTTTATTGGAAGGAGGAAAAATAAAAAAACTCAAAAATCAATATTCAGGACCATACGAATTATTAGAAATTCCAGGAAAAGGAAACATAAAAATTCAAATAAAAAACTCCCCAAGAGTCGTACATATTAATCGACTTAAGCGCTCACTAATAGATTTACCAGAAACAAATTCAAAATCTTCTAAAAAAGTGAAATAACTTCGATAAATAATTTTTTTTATTCTCAATATTATTCTAGATATTCAATTGAAATGCTTTTTTATAAAATTCTAAATTCAACATCAACTACAAATATTGTAAAGCAAATATTGGGGTATCAATTACAATTACAAATATTAATTCATTTTTTAATTAAATTGCATTAAACAGCTAAAATTCTTTATAATATTTTCTTTATGAATTATAACTATCGAATTAGACATGTTCAATAATACTAATTCATGTCTGCATTTATTTTCCAGAATCCAGTCATCGAAAAGCAATATGTCTTGGCATACAATATCGCTATCCTAATTCAATGTATTTGTATTTATTTATGAAAAGTTCCTACGGCTAAATGGCCCTATAAAGAACAGGTGATACATATTACAATTAAAATGTGACGGCGATCGATTTGACGATTGAAATTAAAAATAGATATTTAACAAGAGTAAACAAATAAATTATAATACACATAATTAGATGTGGGCTATCAACAAAAGGATACTAAAAATATACATACGGAAACATACATACTTAATAGTAAATACGCATTCATATACACACTTATATATATATATTTTTAATTAAGGACTTAAGTGTGTGATTTCGAGGGTCGGATTTGATGTGTTAAATAAGTAACCAAAAAGGAGTTTTCTAACGACAAATTGTGAAGGTGCATTTCTAATGCTTATAGGTAGTTTGTTCCAAAGCCGAGCACCACGAATAACAAAAGACCTTTGCATTTTACACGTGCGGTGTGGCTGAATTTTTAGTACTGTTTTCCTTTCACGGAGTTTGGAATGTGTTGATTGATCTTTGTCAATAAAATGGAAGAGATTAAGAAGATAGTGCGGAGCTTCATTACTGAATAGGCTATAAAGTAAATTACCCATAAAAAATTGTCTTCTTTTGGCGACGTTAAGAAGTCCTGCTCTTTGTCTATACTGAGTAATACGTTCAATTTTGGGGATGTTATAGATGAACCGAATGCAAGCATTAAGAGTACGCTCAAACTTAGCATTCAGCTCATCATTAATATCGTCATATACCACACAACCGTAGTCAAAGAAAGGAAGGATGAGGCTTTTAACTAGGAGGGTACGCGTGAAGTAGGAAGTGATTCTTTATTCCTGTTAAGCTGTTAGAGGACTCTAAAGGTTTTCCTTGAAATATTCGCAACTTGTTCATTCCAAGTAAGAGAGCGATTAAGAATATAGCCTAAATCTTTCACAGATTCCATAAAGGGGATAAGACGTCCATAGATCAAGAGAGGAGGTAGGGTTGCAATTGTTTCAAGTGATGGAGAGGAAGAAGGTCCTATGATTATAGCCATAGTTTTAGCAGGGTTAAGAGTGAGGCCACTTGTCAAGGCCCACTGAACCACTAGATCAATAGCCGCCTGTACCTTTTGAAATAAGCTCTTAAGATTGACAATAGACCCGGAAAGGTAAAGCTTAAAGTCGTCAGCATATTTGTGATAGTTGCAATGACGAAGTTCGCTACCAAGTTCAGAGGTATAAATATTAAATAAAGTGGGTGCAAGTGTGGATCCCTGAGGGACACCCCTCTTAACCTCCCCACAATCAGACCGGTCGCCATTGCTAATTTGTAGTCTTTCAGAACGATTACTAAGATAAGATTCAAACCATGTAACAACCATATTCGAGAGGTGAAGCGATTTAAGCCTAGTTGCTGATGGACAATACGTTCGAAAGGTTTGGACAAAGTACATAAGATAGATATAGGACGAAAGTCTTTGGGAGAGGTAGGGTTATATATTTTAGGAACAGGGCGAATCATCGCCTCTTTCCAGGCATCAGGAAATATTCCCATCTGCAGAGATGCATTGTAGATGTGCAAGAGAATAGGGCCAATGACTGGTAAAGAAAGGCGAATCATTTTAATTGAAATACCATCACCAAATTGAAATACCTTGAGCATTTGATTTTAGCTCGAAGATTTTTTTAATTAGGGTTTCTTGCGATATGCCAGAAAAGAATAACTTCGTATCATCAAAAGTAGAGGGAACTGAGGACAGGGAAGGAGTGCTGCTTGCAAGGAGTGTGGATTTTATAGTAAAAGCTGTCAAAAGGTCTGCAGGGGGAAATTTTTTATCAGGAGCAAAGTGTTTAGAAGGTACTAAGTTTCTCAATTTACGAAATTCAGCTTGAATAATACTATTTTTAGTTCTTTTAGCCAATCTACGTTTTTTCTGTCTTTCTTTTATTAAATCTTTGATATAAGAAGTGATCCAAGGAGTGGACTTCTTCTTTGCTTTAAGGGTATGGAGAGTCACAAAATTATCAAAGGCTGCAGATAAAAATGAAGTCAGACAAATCCCCTTTCTATTTATATCCTTTTCAGTAAAAATGCTATTCCAGTCATAAGTAGAGAGGTGCTCAAGAAATTCAGTTTCATTTATATTTTTAAGATTGCGTATGGACAGAGGAGTTACACTAGAGGGATTAAAGGAGAACTGGTATTGAATGCTGATAAGATCATGGTTTGAGAGGAATGAGATTAAGTGTTGAGTAGAAGAAATCACCTTGTCTAAATCTTCAACAATCATCAAGTCAATCCATGTACTAGAATGATCAGTGTGGTGGGTGGTATCATGGGGAACTATAGATAATCCGGCTGAGAACACTACTGATTTTAAATAGTGAGTTAGATTGTTGGTAGCATTAAGATTTGTGTTTAGGTCACCGGTGAGTACAATGTTATTATAATTGGGTATAAGGTCAAATATGTCAGTCTCAAGTTCCCTGTCGTACGAGGCGTTTGGAGGTTTGTAAATTACACCCACCAACACCCTGTCCTGAGGCGACGATACCTTGATAAAAAGGTACTCAGCAGTAGGGTAATTGGCAAGAGGACCCACTCTCACCTGTATACCCTTTAAGCTGTCATGAATATAGAGACAGACCCCACCTCCTCTTCTCTCATCTCTATCTCTGCGAAAAAGTGTGTAATGATCAAGTGCTACGAGGCTCGAAGAAATGTTAGGCGTGAGTCAGGTCTCGGATACGGCTATGATATGATAGGAACAGGACATAAAGTGACGTTTAAAGTCAAGGTAATGGGCAGGTAAAGACTGAGCGTTAACGTGACAAATATTTAAAGTTTACATTAAGAGAGTGATAGATAAAGTTCGAGTATAGTTAAATATAGAAGTGTCTAAAATACGTAAATTAGTTGAAAATACCTTTCCGTGAAACTAAAGTAACAGAGAGTAATAACCAACAAAATCCAGTTCACTTGATTACATTTGAAAACAGGGAATAAGGCACATAAAGAATTAAAAGTTAGAAAAGCAATAAGCATTATAAAGCTGATGATGTATAAAAATAGTATAAGAAAGGTCAATTTCTAGAGGCAGTGCAAGGCTGAATTAGCGCAGTAAAAAATACAAAATTGTTGATATTTATCTTCAGAAGGCACAGTGTCCAGAATGGCCATCATGCAGCAATATATAAAATATGACAGATATTTACCTATGTAGAAGTAGCATAAACGATAGAGTAGTGCTAATGATCGACTAGAAAAAATTATCAAATACATAATGGACCTAGAGAGTAGTTGCTATTGTAGTCCTTCAACAGATTGGGTGTTTGACAGGTGTATTCGTGGCGAGCTATCCTCCTTACGGCAGAAAATTTTCCCGCCAGCAATCCACAAGTATTTGTTTTTTTTTCTCTACGAAGACCGAGAGCAATGGCATAAATCCTTCTATTCAGTGGTGTTAATGCCTCACGAAGGTAAATAAAACGCTTTTCGTTGTCAGTCCATCCCATATTCAAAGTAGAGAAGTCTCTCTTAACCTTATGTCTTGCAATAAGTTCATCCCGTAGATCTAGTCTGCAAAATTTGGCTACAATGATCGGGGGGGGGGCGGGCGCCGCGAGGAAATACTCAATGAAGGTGCTTTTATAATTCGATATAATTTGACAACGTCATCCTTACGAATATTTACATCTAGAGCCCTGGCGATATATTCCATGGAGGCTATGAGGTCTTCATTAGGCTTCATGGGGAGACCATGAATTTCCAGCGTCATATTCAGAGCCGCTTGCTCATTGACATTGAGCGCGTGCTCAAGAGTCACCACTTTGGCTTTCAAATCTTTAGCTTCCTTCTTGACAAGTTCAATTTCCTCATTTTGAACTTTGGAACCGGATTCCAACGAGTCGATACGCCTAGAGTTGTTTAAAAGTTCATTCTTAATTTCCGAAAGAGTGGAATTAAGTTGGTCATTAAATTCTAGTTGACGTGTTTCAAATTCGCTGAATCTTGCAAAAATCTCACGTGACTGCGCAAGCGCTTCGCTTTGGCCGTCAGAGACCACTTTGCGCAAGAGTTCGGCGAGGCCAGAGGGTAGAGTACCTGCATTTTCCGAGGCAGAAACAATTAAGTGAGTTGAAACAAAGTCACAATGCTCTATAGAACAACCCACCGACACTTTCACGAAATACTAATTTTACAACATACCATACCACGCTGAAAAAACCAGTTCTCGTCAGATCACTGAAGTTAAGCAGCGTTGGGCGCGGTTAGCACTTGGATGGGTGACCATTCGAGAAAACTGAGTGCTGTTGGCACATCGTGGGTGTGGTGAACCCACACTTGTAGTTATTTACTACAAGTTATCAACTTAGAAACACTACCCGAATCGGGTAGTGTCACGCCTACCCCGAAAGGGAAATGGCTTAATGGTATACATGTAATTAAACAGTTTAAATCTGGTATAAACACAAAAAACTGAAGAGCGGCAAATTTACACATCCGTATCCGATCGCCATGACAGGTACTGGTAATGTTACAGGTAATGTTATTCATCCAACAGCAAAAACATTATAATCTAAAATCAGTTTTTGAAAATATGATATGCTTTCAACTTAAGCCTTTGCCAAAGTTAAATTTTAAACATATCACAGAAGTTCAACATTTTCTTTTAGTTTCTATAACGTCAATTCAATATATAATACATTTGTCAGTTTATTAATTAAATTTAACCCCTTAGAAGATCTATTAGCTTCAATTAAATTATTCTTCAAAAGCAAGATATTAGTTTTACCAAATTAAATTTTTTTCCCTCCAAACTATGATATTGAAAAATTATAACTATTCATAAAAAAGATACAATAACAAAAGTTGTGTACCTTAACCATAATCTATCTTTCTGTTGTACTTCCCATGATCAATTCTCCCACAAAACTGATCTTTCTTTAAAAATCCTCAGTATACATATGGGATAGATACAGTAGATAATAGAACCCCACTTTTGAAATAAATTTTTCCTACGATCCAACCGAAAATCAAGAAGTTCTTGACAACACCCCCATAACAGTATCTATTACGACCTCAGACGAAGACCCCCATTCCTACTCTTAGTAAATTCAACTCCTACTTACCACTACTTCATACTATCTATCATTCCAAACTATTTTCAACCCCCAACCTACATTCATCTCTCTCTTTCTCTTTACCTCTCACTCAGTTTCTTACTCATTATCTAATCTGTTGTCATACATTACATATCTTTGTAAAATAATTATTGCAAGAACTTTGAAATAATTAAGTTAATTATTAATTTATTTTTCTTAACCTTTACATAAACTCATAAAATATTAACAAAAAAAATAGAAAAAAATTAATTATGAATATTCTATACATTCACTCATTTCTCATTCAATCACTTTTTATCTATTAAATTCTCACTTATAACTTTCTCAACAATTTTTTTTCTTTCTTCAAAACATCTTTCTTTTCTTGCTAATTTTTCTATTTTTTATTAAACATGAGAATTTAAGTACTAACAAAAAATTGTGAACTGTATAAAGTTGGAATCTTTTCTTTCCTTTCTGTACAGAAATTATTCCAACTCCTGAAAGCCCAAAGATTGCGCACTCAGACTATATGGACGGCGTGGATCCATACCGCTATCCAAAAAGTAACGATTATCTAGTTAATACTTATTGTTTTCCACGAAGATCAAAATTATTTAGATTCATGTTACAAAATAAAGAATCTACCAAAAAAAACAGCAACAATCATAACGCAAGAAGTCAACTCTACTGCTTTGCAAAGATACTAAACATAAAAAAAATTCTATTTTGTACCCGGAAGCCCTATTAGGTTTTATAAAACTTGCTTCCTTCTAGTTACTTCAAATTGTAAAACATTCTTCCGAAAATCAAATTCATGGAATTTCCTTGGTAAACTATCACATATTCAACAACAATGTTATTCATGTTCGAGACGATTATTGCATCCTAAAAAACAGTTACCTGCGTGTAATACTTGTTTGCAAAGAATTTAATCTCTTAACACAAGAATGTACTAAAGACACCGAAATTCACACTCACTTGTAAAATGAGCAAAAATTATACAATATATTTACATCAAACATTAACCCAATATTATCGATCGTTTCACAATTACAGATGAAACAATCACATTATATATAATCTTAATATTTCTACTAATTAAACATACAGATATTTTTATGTATGGTTATCAAATAAATAAAATGACCCTTATATTCATATATTTCTACTACATGAATTTAGTATTTAAAAATAAAAATAATATCATTAAAAATATATTTCTTTCCTATTTTTACAATAAGCATGAATTGAGTTAAAACTGAACATTAAGGGTGTTGGTTAAATCCGACTTGGAATTTTTTTTCATAGGTACAGCACTGACTCAATATATATATTTTTACTCACAATTCTGACAACACAGAAGCATTTTCAGACATCATCCTATATCCGAAGACCAACTTGATGATGGTGAACCTCAATTTTGCGAAATACGTCGCGAAATGGAGAAAAAAAGGGTTAAAAAATTGAGATGTCCTGTGTATGTGAAGACCATAAGACTGTAGTTGTAAGCAGCAAAGCAAATACGACATGCAGACCAGCTGTCAAAAGCGCGCTCCGATGCTCTGAAGTCCGAACATTATGGACGGCGAGTCCAGGCTTCGAGTCTCAGCCAAAGATAAGGCAGTTTTCAATTGAGAGATAGAAATACAAAATGTGAATAAAATTGACTACAAAATATTGAAATAGTTTTTGCGGACAGCATCTGCAAATGCACCAATTTCATAGATAAACCAATTTATGATTGTATGTAAATTTGTAAATTTACCCAGTTTGAAATTATAACTTGATTGTTTGTTGATTATAATTTGAACATTTTGAAATTATAAATTGTGAATTATAAATTTATCAAGTCGCCCAACTATAAATTCATTATTTCAAGAAGCCTGTAAAGTGGTATGAAAAACGTGTTACGCGGGTTATGAATAGCCTTGTAGTTAGGAGGGGGTGGGTGATCTCACAAGGGGAGATCACGGATTTTGATCATCTTTTGTGAGCGAAGAGGGCCTCATTTGAGATGAAAAAAGCTGAAGCAGTTTACTAAGATAAAAAGCGGTTTACGAGAAAAAAGGGTTACAAGAAATCCGCGCAGAGTGACTATGGGTTTGAATTATGGGCCGATGGAGTAAGCAGCGTCAGGGTAATGGTCTAGGTTCTAGGCTACAGAGTCTGCCGTCATGCGTACGCGTCCTCGTACTTTTACCACATTTTGTTTGTTTGTTTCTAATTCTTTTTTTTCAATAGATTACCGTGAATATGCAAACATATTATCAAAACAATAATAAAGAGTTTCAAAAATATATTTTAGGAATACAAAAATTATTATTTTTGATACAAAAATATTTTTATCAATCAATTGATTTTTTTTATCAATCATTTCTTTGATTCATGCATAAATTTCGGGATTTCCGAAATTATAAAAACTAGTTATTTGGAAAGTTATGACAATTTTTTGCTGATAAATATGAATATTTTTTGAATAGGGTGGAGCAACAAAAACCTTTTTTGTGATAAGCTTTTGGAGGGCAGGGTGCTAAAAATTCGCATTATCCTCCAATAAATTATCAATAAAATGAAGAACATGAAGAACACGAATAAAATAAATAAAATAAATAAAATAAATAAAATAAATAAAATAAA
>CAKNYM010039592.1:969-12396 GCA_932195095.1 Andricus curvator
GACCGTCTGTCCAGCGGCTGAACAGACACAAGATGGTCTGTCCAGCGCCCGGCCAGCGCCACGAAATTTTTCCACACGGGTTGTTTCAGGTATTAAAATAAGACTAAAAAACAGTCTCAAGTGGTACAAACATGATACCGCTGGTTGGAACCCAGATTCATTTGTTTTAAATTGAAAATAAAAGCATGAAGTTATCCTTTTTAAAAAACCGGACGCGAAAAAAGCGATACTATAAAAAAGAGATCTCTAATTTTTGCTCTCTGTTGTTCATATTCTTTGAAATCTAGTGATTTTTCAGCAACACTATAAATTTTAACCGAAAAACACTAAGATAATATAACAAAAAATTGTTTGAGATTGGAAGTCTTAAATTCTTCTAAAACTGTGAATCTTCTTTAAAATCTATAGCTATTTTTAGTGAAGAATGCGCGGATCACAACCTATAAAATCGTTCAAAAAATTTGTATCTTATTTGAATACAAATTGTACGAAAATCACCAATTTGCGGTATAAGATACTAACAAAATTAAAAATTGTATAGAAATATATCAAATTTCGTGGTATAATATGAAATTATACAATATGAAATTTCTTGGTTTCGGAAGATACTCTGAAGATTAGTGATAATCCGAGAAATCTTTTGGTTTTTTTAATCAATATACACACTTTTGATGATAAACACAAACATAAAATTAACTATCGATTAAAATGATTGATTTTCGATAAAATCCAGTCAGTTAAGACAAGACTATAGATCAGTTCAACTAACAAAAGAAAGACACTTTGGAAGTTCAACAACTTGGTTGCAAATTCATATATTGCGTTGAAAATTCGTATTTTTTTTTTGTAGAAATTGAATCTTCATCCCTGGTGGAAAATTTTTTACAAGAATGTACAGAAAACTAAAACTTTTTTCACAGGAATCTACAAATAAATACAATAAATTATAAGGAAAATTACAGGATAGTACAATTTTTTTCTATTATTGAGAGGAATTTTGTGATTTTCGTTTGTATTTTTTGTACATTGTTGTATTTTAATGTGATTTAATTTTCCACAAGAATTTACAACTACAAGAAGCTACAGAAATTCACAGGTTTTGCAGGCAAAAAGTTTTTTTTCGCGACGGAATGGTAGAATATTAAGAGAAAATAATAAATAATCGTTATTAAAAAAACAAAACACCTTACGTTTGAAGTTTTTTTTAAATTTATAGCAATCTATTTGACACCATATATGTCGTTTAAAATTATGTCATTGCAATGTTCTCAATATCTTTCATCCTAGGTCAAAAAAGAACAACTTTTTGACTGCAAATAAAAATTGATCAACTGAAAAAGAATTGATCAAGGTCATTACAATTGAAAGATTCGAACTCTTGAAGATAACAATTTTTTCATTTGAAGTTATAAAAACTGAACCGAAAATTAAAACACTCAAAGTGGAACACAAACATTATTTTCAAAATTATATCATTTTAAGCAATTTTAAGCTAGAAACATTAATGTTTAGACTAAAATTTGGTTTGAAATCTTTTAAAATATGCTCTTAAAAATTTGTTTGGAAAAAATCATTTAAAAATTTTTTAAGAATCTAGTAATCATAATTTTATTATCTTGGAACTCGAATTTTTCCTACAATTTCTTGAAAATCCTGCAATAGTAGTAACAAAATTCTCTTAAAATTAATTTTTCAACAAAAAAATGATTGTCAGTTTTCCTAAGGATTTTGATACAAATGTTGTATTCATTTAAAACCTTTCAAAGTGCATAAAAAGCTTACAAATTTGTGTTCGGCATCTTCAAAAATCTACATTGTGTTTTATATGTTTCGAAATCTTTCACGCTTTAAATTATTTTGCAATCTTCTCAAAACTTCGAAATATATTTTTAATTTGCTCGATTATTTTCCAAATTAATAATTTTTCAATTGTCATTTATCATTCAATTTCCTTAATCTTTTTAAATATTCTTTTAAAATTAATTTTTCAAAATGAAAAATGATAAAAAATTTACCCACCAACTTGAGAATTTTTATTTTATTTTCTTGAAACCTTTAAAGATCCTCAAAAAGCTTCAGAATTTTATTTCAAAATCTTCAAAAATCTAAGCTTAGTTCTTTTTTTTCGAAATCTTTTCCAATTTTAAATTAATTTTGGATCTTCTTAAAACTTGCAAATATCTCTTGAACTAACTCAAATTTTTCCCAGATTGATAATTTTTCAATTGTTATTCATGCATCGAAATTCAATAATTTTACTTACATACTAAAAATTTGTTAAATAGAAGAATTAAAATTATAATGTTTGAAATTTCAATTTGACACTTTGAAATATTTACGATTCAAGGCTTCCTATTTCAAATAATTGAGTTTAAAATTGTTCAGTTTTTAATATTTGATTTATAATTGCTCGTTATAAATGAAAAGCAAAATATTTCTAAATATTCAAAAAATTGTCTTTCTTAATTAAAAAAAAAATAAATAGCGGTTGAAAATTGAATATTTTAGATTGAAACAATACTTGAATAGGATTTGGAATTAAATAAGAGCGTTTAGTTTTTCAAATTCTTTTTAAATTAAAAATAGTTTCTACAGTTTTTGAACAGATTCAGAATCTTCCTGCAAAGTCAATTATTGTTCAATTTTCAATAATCGAATTACAGTTCAATGTGATTTATTATAATAACAAAAGTTCTTGGTAAAAGTATAATATTTTTTTCAAATTGTAGTTTTTTTTTGTTCTATAGGAGTAAGAATATCAATTTCGTGCTCAGGGCATAAAAATCTTTAAAAATTTTTTATATACGTTCGTCTCCATAAACTCTTGAATTGATAGCCTCAACGAAAAGTCCGCTTTCAAAGTTTCAGAAACAATTTAACAACTTCTATAAAGTTTGCTTGAGGAAATAATTTTCAGATTCTTGTTGTGGGTGATTCTCATATTGATCTAAATGATGATACACGATCGTTAGCTATTAAAACATTTATTTATCAAAATAAATTTAAATCACTGTTGCATCACATCACATAGTGATTAAAAAAAAAAAAAATTTGCACATTTTTATAATTCTTTAGCCTCACAGAAAAAACTGGGGTTTCCATTAGAACCCATTTTTGGTTCCAAAGGAGCTGCAACAAAAATGAACCCCACTTGCTGAAAAGGAACCCAAAACGATAAATGAGCTCTAAATGATACCTCAGTTGGGGTTCTAAAGGATCTCAATTGTAAATGAGCCTATTTCTAAAGAACCTATTTTTCGCTTTGCCACTTCGACATTTTGTTTAATTAATAATACAATTTTTACCTGAAAGCACACATGTAATCAAACTCTGATGGACATAATTTCATGAAGACAATGAAGGTACAAAATATTACCTTGATTAAAATAGATATAATGACTTCATAGATGTAATTTGCAGGTTATGTAACAAGTTTGTAAACATAAAGGCTTATTCATATGCAAGAAACTTTTCGACATGACACTTTTTAAAAGTACAAATATATATTATTAGAAGTGATGTAGTGTCGTTGCAAAAACAAAATTTCTTTTGTTTTATAATTTTAACATAAAATATAAAAATAGATAACCAATTTGATTGTAGAGAAACGAATTTCTTTAAAGTCTTAATGCGCATGCGTCGCACCAGCAGCCTCACTGCATGTTGATCGCGCGCTTATTTGAAATGATAAAATATGCAAATCAATTTTTTACAACATAATTATTATAATTATTGTTTAATAATTTTAAAGTACAAAAAATATTATGAATTATTCAGAATTGACATTTGTGAAACAAGTCTTCCTTCTTTTGAATGTAAAATCAATAATTCATTTGTAAAGAGTAAAATCAAAGAATTAATTTACCTTTTACTCCAAAAGTCTATTTTGTGATCTGAAAATTAATTTCTTTGATTCTAAACTAATGATTTATCATAAAAAATTAATTTACACATTTGATAATTTCAAAAAAAAAACATATACAGCGAAAAACACGATAATTGACAGAAATGGACTTGTAGATTGAACTATTTAAAAACTGTTACAGATTGAACAATTTTTAAATTTAAACATTAAAAAATGTGATATTTACAGGTGCAATAGTTCAAAATTGTATTAAATACATGCAGGAATCATCACAACAGCTGGTTTTCCTTCCCCAAGCACATACATTTTCAGGGTGGCGATTCGGCGGACAATTTCAAATTCCCGGTTATTTTCCGGTTTCTCCTGGTCAAGTTTTTCAATTTTCCCGTTCAACTAAAAGTAGCATATTCATATTTCCCGTAAAACGCAAACATTTATTTTAATTCATACCGTTCACTCTGAACATCCTTTATGAATTTTCAAATAAAATTATGAATCTTTAACTGAACAGTTAAATTTTAAACAAAATAAAAAATAAATTTTCAGCTAAAATTATGAATATTTAACTGGAACACTTGAATTTTCGACCAAAAAGATTAATTTTTAAACCAGAAGATTGATTTTCAAATAAAAAGAATTATTTTGTACAAAAACTACAATTTTTCAACAAAATACATGAATTTTTAACCAAAACTGGAATAGTAACGTTCTTAGTGAAAAAAAATTAATTTCAAACCAATCATAAGAGTTTTTAATTAAAACAATGAATATTTAACTGAAATAGTTGAATTTTCAGACAAAAAAATTAATTTTTACTAAAAAAGATAAATTGTCAACAAAAACTTAAATAATTATATTTCAAGTTAAAGAAATTAATGTTTAACCAAACAAACGAAGTGATGAATTTTCAAATAAAATTCTAAATATTTAACTGAAATAGTTGAATTTTAAACCAGACAGATGAAGTTTTTTACTGCAATGATGAATCTTTAACTAGAATAATTGAATTTTGGACCAAGAAGATGAATTTCTACCAAAAGACGAATTTCCAACTAAAAAAGATACTTTTTCTACCAAAAATTGAATAAATAAATTCATAGGCAAAAAAAAGGAAGTTAAAAAAAAAGAGATGAATTTTCAACTAAAATTATGGAATATTCAACTGGAATGATAGTTACATTTTCATTCAAAAAAATAATAATTACCTAAAATACTTTAAGTAATTTATTTAATAAATTACATTTTTTTATACAAAATTATAGACAATGAAATGAGTAATTGGATGAAAAAACTTCACTTCATTGGCGAATTTGTTGATGACAGCTCTCTCAGCTCGCGAAAATTGTTACAAAACATTTATTTAATTTTTTTTCATGAACATATTGCTTAAAATGTGTTGCCTCGAAAAAAAAGTAAATAAACGTTTTCGAATAATTCCCGCGAGACGAAAGTGCTGCCATCAAATTGCCACTTCATAACCTCAAAATCCTAGTACCGATTGGTCATATTGGGAACGATTGAAACTTTGCAACACTGAATCTTTCCCAATCGTGCACACACGATTAGAAACAATTCAAATTTCTTTCTATCATTCTGAATTGTTTTCAATTAATTATTTCTAGAAGGGTAAACAGTTTGCTTTTTCCGAAAATTGTACGCATAACAAATAATAATATCGTTTGTGTTTGCTTTACCGACATATTCTGTAAATCGCGAAATTACCAACCCGACTTTGCAAGCGGTTGGTTTGTGAATGCGAGGGAATTCGAGTGGAGTCCCCGCAACGACCGCGCGACCGACCGGACAAATCTCGGACCTGCGCAGTATGCATGGTTATAAAATTTGATAATTGGCTTTATGAAATTAAATATTTAGAAGGCCTAAATCAAAATAATCTTGGTAAAAATAATATAAAATATATTATTCTGAATCATTTTGACGAAAAAGTTACTCTTGTACAAGGGTCAAAAACGGAAAATAAGTTTCTTATCATTTACATTTAAATGTTGTATATTTTAAATTATCATTATCAATTTTATTAAATATAAATTTTTTATCAGATGTTCGCCACAGAATAAAAGCTTTGTTCTTTTTTCCCGCCGGTATTGATGTTCATTTTAATACCGACAGATACCCTTCCCCGTGTAAAAGAGTTAAAATTTCCTTCAGACCCCCCCCCCCCCCCCCTACTTACTAAAGTTCCGTAACATTTTTTGTATTATGTTTAAAAACATAATAGAGGTTTTCTAAATAAAAAAAAAGGTTTTTTGAGATGAAGTGTTGTGTAGAAATAAATAAAACAACATTTTGATGTAACACTGAATGCTTTTACAATTTTTTATTCAGTCACAAATACTGAAATTACTTACAAGAAAAGACGTATTATCAGTTTGTTTTTAAAATTATATAAATATAAATTTTATAAGATTCTTAAAAAAATTAAAAAATATTTTTGAATATTTCAGATGTATTAAAAATGAATCTAGAAGTTTAAAAAAAAATTATTTTACAGGATTCTAAAAAATATTAGGAAAAATTCGAGCCTTTTTAAAAGATATTCAGGACATTTAGAAGTTTGGAAGAAATACAAAAATCCCTTGAAGTTCATTTTTCAAAATAAAAAATCCTGAAAAAATTTCCAATAAATCTTAAGAAATTCCTTTTTTTATCCTTTCAAATTTTTAAACCTTCTAATATTTTTGAATTATTCACATTTTTCGTGATGTTTGTTAATTCTGCAACATTTTAAAAATTGTCTTAAAATCTTTCAGATTCTTCTTTGAAATTTTAGAAATCTTTTAAAATATCTTAAAATCTTTTTAAACCTTCTCTTAAAATTAATTTTTCATTATGAAAAATTATTTTAATTTTTGCTAGGAACCTAAAGAATATTTTGTATTTTCTTGAAACCTTACAAAATTCCTAAAATATCTTATAAATTTTTATTATTTTTGAATCGTGCGAAAACTTCTAAGTATCTCTTACACTTACTGAAATTTGTTCTAAAATTATGTATTGTGGCAGAATTTTGCTTTTAAATCTTTTACATACTTTTTCTCAAAATTTTAGGAAATAATTTAAAATGCTTTGTATTCTTTTTCAATTTTCTCTTAAAATTCATTAAGAAAAAAATCATTTGAATTTTTCTCATGAATCTTAAGAACGAGCTTAAGAATATTTGTTTATTCTCTTGACGCTTCGTATAATTGAGTTTACCTAAAATTTTTTTTAATCCTGAGAAATTAAAAGAATTGTCTCAAAGTCTTCGATATTTTTTCTCCTCACACATTTTGCAAAATTCAAAACTTAAATTTATTCTTCTACAATTAAACCGAAACCATTTGTAGGTGATTCTAAAACCAATCTATTAAGATTATTAAATTTTCCAATTAGGAAAAGAAAACAATCCAAAATATTTAAATACATTTATAAAAAAAAAATTTCCACTAAAATTCAATGCATACTTATTACACAAATCTTTTATTACATGAAATGAAAGAAAAGATTTCTGACAATAAATTGAGGTAAAACTATGTAAACTCAATTTAAAGAATTCTTAAAATTATTCATAAGCAAACCCTGTCGATTGGAAAGAATCATATGTTTAGTGTCTCTATTTAAAAAAAAATTTTAATTAAGATTGAAAAGAATTTCATTTTACTACGAATAATTTTTGCAAAATAAGCAGGAACAATATTCATAATTAAAAAAATAAAATTCCAAAACAACCTTACTTTTCAGCTAATTAGAGACAAGAATAAAATAATGGAAAAAACAGGGAGAAAAAGGGAAAAAGTCAACCAAAAAACCAAACTCTCACTTTTTCCATTCTCCGTCCTTTTTATACTACAAGGGGACCAACATGTTGCGAGGTCAATTTAAACCTCCTCATCAGGGATTATTTATAGGGAATAACTAAAGGTATGAAACATTAATATAACCTGTAAAGAAAATATTAATCAAAAATTGATTAAGTTTAATATAATCAAAATTATTAATTGAGAAATTAATTGTTTAATAGAAAAGAAAAATTTTCTATTATCTAGTCAAAGAAAATTACTTTAACCAATTAATTACTCTATCCCATACTTTATTATATCTTGAGAGGTCCCTTTTTAAATTAATAGCCTTGTTACCTTCTCTCTTTATAAATAACATCTCCATGAATTCTCTCTTTTTCTGATTTTTTTCATGATAAAGAATTTTAATATCATTCCAATTAAAGTCATGACCATGTGTAACCTCATGTTTTGAAAGGACTGAGTGATATCTAGGACTTCTGCGAAAATTATTTTCATGTTCATTTTTCCTAAATCTAAGAGCCCTTTTTGTCTGCCCTACATAAACTGCATCGCAATCTTTACAATTAATTTGGTAAATAACACATTTTTTGTCTAACGTTTCATATCTATCTTTTCCTAATTTTACAATCATATTGCTCTTAAAAGGAACTCTATAAATAGTATGTAAACCTAATTTTCCCAACAATCATTTCAAAATCTTCGAGATTTTACCAAAATATGGAAGAACAACAGTATTAAATGTATTGTAATCTTATGTGTTTATTTTATTTTGATCATTGTTTTTGTTTTTTATATATTTTATTCTGTTATGCGCATGTTTTTCAATGAATTTAAAAGGGTAATGGTTAAGAAAAAGAATTTGTTTACAATGTTCAATATGTTTTTCATGGAAAACTGGATGTGATAATTTAAGGGCTCTATCAATCAAATTTTTAATGATTCCTATTTTATTTTGAATAGAGTGATTTGAAAGAAAACTAAGTGTTCTACCTAAACAAATCTTTTTCCTATGCCAGTCAGTAATAATATGTCTTTCATCAGTTTTGATTAAAGTCAAATCTAGAAAATTTAATTTACCTTCAGTTTCAATCTCAACAGCAAATTGCAATCAAGGGTGTATACTATTGAAATCATTAAGAAGAGTGTTAACATTATTTTTATGTACCCTAAGTATTGAATCATCAACATATCTTGCATACAAATCAATATTAAAATTGATTTTTTGGAAAACTTCATTCTCTAAATCCTCCATAAGAATTTCAGCTAAAATAGGAGATAAAGCAGATCATATGGGAGTTCCAAACTTTTGTTTATAAAATTTATTATTAAATTTGAAATATACTGAATGAAAAACATATTTTATAGCATCAAGAAAATGTTTTTTCGGAATTTTGGTATTAATTTTAATCAAATCCCAACGTTTTTGTATGGCAATTTCGACTCTTTCGTAAGGCATATTTGGAAACATAGCTATTACATCAAAAGAGACAAATATATGGTCTAAAGGTGTTATCACATTTTCAATTAGTTTTAAAAAAGCATGACTATTTTTAATTGATGATTTTGAGATTTGTATTGAGTTTTTAATAATTTGTCTCAATAATTCTTTTAATTTTCTTGTTGGGGAACCTATTGTTAAAATAACTGGTCGTAGAGGGTAGTCATCTTTGCGACTTTTACAAAGTCCATAGGCTAATGAGAGATTAGTATTCGATGTATCAATATCACATCTTTCAATATTTATTACCTAAATATTTATTAGTTCTCATTCTGCCTAAAATTTTAAAAGGCCCTTTTTGAAGCATTATGGTGGGATTATTAGGAATCAATTGAAAACTATCTCCATCATTAAAGATATGCAACATTTTTTAAATATAAACATCCCTATGTATCGCTACTGTGATACTTCCTTTGTCTGATTTAGTGATCATTGGTTCATTCAATTCCTTTTCTAACCAAGTTTTTGGATTATCATTATTTGAAAAATCATTCGATAAACCCATAAATTGTGATCTAAATTCATCAATTTTATTCTCAGGTATTTTTTCAATATTTCATTCAATGTCTTCAATTATTTCAAGTAGTTGAATATAGTTTTTCCCCCAAATTTTTTGCTAAAACCATCACCTAATCTCAAAATGTCAATAACTCTGTGTGGAATAATTACATTACAAATATTCAGAATCCAAGGGTCTGGTTGATCATGAAAAAGAATTTTCGATCATATTTTCTATTAACCTTAAGGGCGATTTTATTAAGTTTTGTTTCCCTTTCAAAACATCCCTTGATAATAAAGGAGGGAACTTGTTGATTTAATTTCTCAATAGTTTGTTTTATTTAAACATTAAAAGAATGTATCTGTGAATGGCAATCCTTAATAGTCAAATTTAAGAGTGATTTTTAAAATTTTTCAGTATTTATATCAAATTTTTCTTTATTTCTTTTGCTTTTGAAATCAAAGCTGACATTTTCATTAATGTCAAAACTCTTCTTAGGAGAAACATTTAAAACAATTTAATATCGAAATCTTTCAAAATTATTAAAAAGATTCTAAATTTTTTTCGAATTCATCAAAATAAGTTTTTCCCATAATTTAATTTTTCTTATCTCTTTGAAAATGTAAAAAAGTTGAGAAATTATAGTGTGGTAGCCTCGGTGGTAGCAAAATGTTAAGAACAGAATTATTTCCCAATATATGTTCAAGGTATTTTACTATTAAATATTAATAAAACAATTTGCAGTTATACATTAATAAATCAATTAAATTTATCAATTAATTCTCACACGTTAAAAATTAAGGACAAAATCAACATAATTTTCTTTTACTCCAGAATTAACCAAATTGTAATAGTTCATTACTATATTAATCACTAAATTCTTATATTAATTTTCATCCTTAGTATTCCTATTGTCACTTTAACTTGAAACCATTTATAAATGTTCTTTAAATAGTTTTTAATGTTCAGAAATCATTAGAAAAAAAGGAAATATTTAAGCAGTAAGTGCGTCACTCGTACGTTATACGCATTGTACGAACTCCGCGCTTCGCAGTCACTGCTTGGATTCGTTCGGATTCGTCAAACTTTGTGGGACTGTAGGAATTCGTAGGTCCAACGCTCCGCAACGCTGCGCTGTGACTGTACAGCGTTCGGAGCTCCCCATTCCGAAAAAAGGATTCCGGTTCGTCAATATCAGAATTCATCAAAATCGTTAGGATTCGTACGAATTCGTTTACTTTGTTCGAACGATTTCATTTGAATCCTGAGTGAGACACCACTCAGAAAAAAGTTTCTTTTACTCAAAGAAAATTTCTTTAAATCAAAGAAAAATATGTATTGGCTCTCAGTCAAACAAATTTTTCTTTGAATCAAAGAAATATTTTAGTCGCCTTTCTTTTGGTGGTTCAACAGAATATTTTACTGTCTGAATGATAATTTTTCTTTAACCTAAAAAAAAAATTCTTTGATTAAATAAAAATTTTCTTCAATTTAAAAAAAGGTTTCTCTAATTAAAAAAAAAAAACTTTATTTCATTTTACGAAAGTATTTCTTTAATTTAAAGAAATATTGTATATTGTTTCAATGGAAAATTTTCTTTAATTTAAAGAAAAATTTACTTCCTTGAACCTAAATATTTCTTTAATTTAAAGAAATATTTTATTGGGATAACAAAACATTTTTTCAAATCAAGGTAATAATTATGTATCCTAAGCAAATAATTTATTAGGCTTAAAAGAATTATTAATTTGAAATTAATATA
>CAKNYM010039599.1:4452-16639 GCA_932195095.1 Andricus curvator
TTGCCCTTTCGGACATACCTACTCAACACCTGAGTAGTAGTAAAATCAAAACTTGTCCTTTCGCCTGAGAAGATTCCTCAGCAAAATGTTTTGACTCTGTTCCAACACGAATATAATGATTCGTTCATTAACCTATACGACCAATTAGTTCTTCAAATCCGTAGTCAACGACATTAACATGACCTCATCCATGCCTTGGGCAGTGGTGTAGAGAACAAACTCGCGACCTGCAGCTATCGGAGAAGATTCATCCACCATTTGTCAAGCAAGTAAAAAGCCATGGTGTCCATCGTACGGACCTTAAGATAATTAGTCCTCTTTGGTCTATACACAATTTGGTAATACTATTTGTTCAACTCTATTTCCCAAGGAGACAACCTTGAACTTTGCCAAACCGGAATCTTTCAAATTCCAAATTAATAGTCTGATCTATGAACAGTGTAGAACGATACCTTACAATTTCGAACAGAAAATACCATTGTAGATAATGTACATACTTCCTTTCATTTATGAAATACTCTAATTTCACACTATTTAGATTCCACAATTGCAAAGGAATTGTAAATTACCCTAGAAGATTTTGTTTTAATCTTTCACGTTCTGTCGAATGTTTTCTATAAAGTTGACAATCTTTAAAAGTATGATTATTTCTGTGACAATAATGGAAACCTGAATCCTCTCTGCCCTTTACAAGTTCCTTATTTTCCGTCTGGGGCAATTTCTTTTAAAAAAATGTCCTAACTTTTTACAGTAAAAACATTCTATCTTGTTAATTGAATTACTTTTATACTCAATCTAGGAATTATCCACTAATCTAATGCGATTTCTATTGGAAAATTGTTCGCTTCCTGATCTAAATGTTAAAATTTCGAAATATTCGCCTTCCTAGAACGTTCTTTTTCGTGTCTCCGCTTCATTAAGCAATATTTCGTACTGTGGTTACTATATTGACAATATGAGCAATCCGTTCTCTCTTTTTCCTGTACATTATTTGAAACTCGAACATTCGGACAATTTCGCTTGATATGTCCGACATTTTGACAGTTGTAACACTTAATCTCATTTTTGGTTTTAAAATTATTTTCTGCACACAAGTATTCTACAGGTCTTTGAGAATCAATCCCCGATTTCCTATTCGCTTCCGAATTAGAACTTGAGGTTGCAATTAGTTCTATGGACTCCCCATGCACCCTCTTCCAACTCCTTAATTTAAGATCCTCCTGATTCGCGAATGCAATGGCTTGATCTAGGGAATTTATTTCTTTCTCTCTTATTTGTGAATAAATATTATAGTGCAGCCCGCGCAGAAAATCTTTGATTGCAGTAGTTCTATAAGTCTTACACATACTTATTCCTTCTGCACCCGGCGTATTTTCTAAAACTTGAAAAATAAGTTTATTGAGAATCAAATTTACTCGCGCCCCATATTCCGGAACAGATTCTCCTGAGTTTCTCTTTACATTGGCTAAATCTTGCGTTAGCTGACTAACGTCTTCCTTTCGTGAATAAATTTGACCTAGAGATTGCAAAATTTCATCAATAGTTGCATCTAATCTATCTTGAATGTGCACTCTTGCTTCCCCTATTATTTTGGTCTTTATAAGCATGCTTAAAAAGGTAATTTCTGAAGGATTAACAAAGGAAAGAGCAACTCTACAGTGATGGTTAAACATATGTACTGACATGTTCTTTCCGTCAAACGAAGGTACTATTTCCCCAACCCTCGTACACTTTAAAACTGAAAATTCTATCGAAGGAGGAACAGAAACGGGTATTTCATGAGATTGCAAATCAGACTATTTTGAGAAGACGGTAGAGTTTGCATTAGCAGGGAGGTACAAGCCACTGCACCCGGATCAACAGGACCCTTATTGGTCGATTTTATTTTATTTCTTGAGCCTGAAGGTTCAGTTCCGTCACTGGACGAGAGCGGGGGATCGCTATCCCGAACCCTCTTTTTCGCACGCAGTTTAGGCATTTTCAACTCTATTGGACTAGGGACTTACTTGAAATTATAATCCAATTTCGCACTTTATTTTAACACTTTTTCTCGTCTTATGAAAAAAAATTTATAAATGCTTAAAACATTTAAATTCAGATTATACACAATAAGAGCGAGAAAAATCACTTCATAATTTTTTTATCATTTTGAAGTCCTCTTGTGTTATCTGGAAGTTCGAGCTGAAGTTCAACTTGAAGATCTGGTAGACCTCCGGAAAATCGTCGAAATTCTGCGACTCTGGAAGTCCCTTGATGCGTAACCTTTCACAGGCCGTCCAACGATGAGGTAACCCTTCACGGGTCCGTAATCGGGAACGATGATCAAATATTAGGATTTTTCAAATCAATGAAAATCCTTAAGCCAATGATTGTTAGAGGAATGCCTGGTGGTCTCTTCCAATCATAAACAATTCTGGTGCAATTTTACAACACCCTTTGCTATCGGGAGAAAAACCACCCCAAAACCCTGATAGAGAATTGCGGCTTTTAATTAAAAAACCAACTTTTCACTTTTAACATTCGCACATACCAGTGGGCCAAAAGCTACTCGATCCACCCCTGGATTCACTGAACGTGTTCAGTTAAACAGAAAAGCGTTTTCTTTTTCAGTAGAAAAAATTACTTTGATTCTTCCTTTTTTAGATTTCGAAACCTTCTTTTTCACTGATTTTTTGTTTTCAAAGACTTCTTTCAGGAGCACTTTAAATTTTTAAGAAATCCTGCCGTAATTCCGATAAGTAGTGAAGTTCCACGTCTAGTTAGACAACGTCCTTGATCTTGGTCCAATGAACTAATGACCTAGTTCTCACGGTTCGGCGAAATCCCACACAAGCTGTCACCAAATTTGTTACGTCTCCAGCGCTGTTGTCGATTTGAAGATTGGTAATGTAGAACATCCTCTGGATTCGTTGCCGACGTAGAGTGATAAAAATCACTAACCGCGCGAACTGGTCGAGGTTCAAAATAAATGATTAACACTGCACAAAATTATTTAGAGAACAAATCAACTGTTTTTATTTAATTTCAGATTAAGGTTTAAACATTTTCACAAAGATTCCATGTTTAATTTCTCATGGAATAAGATTTCATCCGGGTTTGACATTTTAATAGTTTTATTTAATTAAATCGTTTTTAATTAAATAGTTTTTATTCGCACTTCACTTAAGTATTAACTCGACAAAAGTCGACCACGGCGAACCGTACCGAATTACCGGAGTGAGTTATGTTTTGTGGACTAGAATTTTATTCGACAGTTTTATAAAAATATTCTAAGTCCAATTCAAGTACAATAACTCAGAGAGGCGAGTGTCGCAGGTTTAATGTTGGAAAGAATGCGGCGAGATACAATTATCTGACGTTTTCGATGCTCTGCACATATATTTATAATCTCGGTTTTGGTACCAAAAAAGGTGGGAATAGTCCTTCTAGCCAATAGAATTGCTGACGTCATATAATTTAATGTTTAATTAGCCAATCTCGTTAAGCACCGCCCATGCATTTCAAGCTAAAAAAATGAGATTCTAATTCTCGTAAATGCATTTTTACGATTCTTGTCGATTGACATTTTTCTGTCAAATCGCGCTATAGAACGAGATTTACGGCGTCTGAAGGGCGCCTTGTCGCTTCAACCCTTTACGTGAGTCATAATTTATCTATGCTCGCGGTCGAGATCACACGTGTGGCACTCGGAGATCGCGCGTGTCAAACTTGACTTAGATCTATATATCTATATATATATTGATCTATCCGTGTGTACATAGCTATTACTAGTGATAATTTTTGTTTCCTTACTTCTATCTATTAGAAGTTATTAATTCGAGGTACAGAGAGGATTTGTCATGTAATTTCCTATTGTCAATAATTATTAATAATTATTCTGCCTAATTATAGAGCTTCATTTCAATAAAACAATTTACTGAATTTTTGTTTCATTTGAATTATTTCAAATCTTTACCGTTCTTAAAATTACCAGAAAATTACTAGCCAGTAAGTATTCAGTGATAGGGTTCTAGCGCCCTGGCAATCTAGTTCTAAAACAGCGCATGCTGTCACATTCGGTCTCTAGGGAGACCAGCAGTGGGACTCCGATACCGTGTCGAACGTCGAAAATCGAACGGGCCTCTTTTTCTAACGTGTGGAGATAGATAGAGAGATCCGTTCGACTTTCGACTTCGAAACAGCATCAGAGTCCCACTGCTGCAGTCGGACTCCGATCAAAGATATTATAAGCCTTATAATATCTTTGCTCCGATGCCGTGTCGAAAGTCGAATTCGAACGGATCTCTTTTTCTAACGTGTGGAGATAGAAAGCAAAGATATAATATAATATCTTTGATAGAAAGAGAGGTTCGTTCGATTTTCGACTTCGAAACAGCATCGGAGTCCCACTGCAGCAGTGGGACTCCGATGCCGTGTCGAAAGTCGAAAATTGAACGGATCTCTTTTTGTAACGTGTGGAGATAGAAGGAGAGATTCTTTCGTTTTTCGACTTCGAAACAGCATCAGAGTCCCACTGCTGCACACCAAAGATTTGCCATAGACCATACTCATATACCGACGAATTTAAACATTTAAGTTACGCAAGCAAACGTAAGGCGGGAAAAAATCAAAATATTGGTACATTATTTTTTTTAATTGCGTGATCATGATGTGTTTGAGAAAATATGTTTGCTCAGCCAAAAATTAGATTAAAAAAATTGTGCCATGAAAAATCACGCGTGCCAGTTTTTCTAAACACAAGTTTTTCGAAAATTACAAAATTCATCTTGGCTATAGTTGAATAAACTTGAAACATTTTTTAATTCTTTTAATGTTCGTACTTTTCTAACCTTTTAATTTGCATTATAATTTGGTACAATTTAATTTGTCTTCCCTTAAAAGCCTCACCTCAAAGCTGCTAAAAAACTTCTGATTTCTGTACTGTCAGCAGTGATGGGTAAGTAAAATACTCGTGGTAATTTACTTGGTTTTCTACGGTAATTTACCTGGTATTTTACGTCATCAGTTTTCTACATGATGTAAATTACGTCTTGTTCTACATATGAGGGCGCCACCTCTGAGGCGGGAAATTGAAAACTTGAATCAGACAGTCAATCAGAGGTTTTCTACATGTATTTTACACATTCGAGGTATTTGACGTAAAATACCTCCTTTAGGTATTATACGTAAAAAACTTCCAGTTACGCGTAACTGCACATCCCTGGTTGACATTATGATTTTGTAATTAACAATATAGGCATCACGAAGGAATAGTAAGGAGTAGTATCCCTGTAAGTGGGGAGTGGGACCAGCGACGTCCAAGAATTCGTTAATGCTGGCCACGAATGAAAACTCGTATGCACGGTGGTGCACATGCGCACTGGCGGTTGCCATGCCAACGATGTCAACACGTGTTTGAAGTTTCGAACTTGTGTTTTGTTTTGAACATTTCTGTGCTGCCGGTTTAGTAAAATAAAATTGTGAATGTGAATGTTTCAATAAAATTTAAAAAGTACATATAAAATATAAAAATTTTGCACATATTAACGTACAATATTTTGTTCACTGAAATTAACTTTATCCCTTACTTACGTAATCCATAAATGATTATAATAATGTTATTGTAGTACTTACACTTTCTACATCCTTTTCGTATTTTTGATGCCATTTTCCTTCTCGATTTTAATTCAGGAACGTGATATACACCCAACAAAATAAAAACACAAACGAACATAACCTACATATGCATCGAGATGTCAAATATAATGTAGGGGAGTGGGTATAACACGTGACTGCGAAAACAGCTCTGCGCATGTGCACCACCGTGCATACGAGTTTTCATTCTTGGCAAGCATTAACGAATTCTTGGACGTCGCTTGTCCCACCTCTGCTCACCAAACACATAGGGTGATACCACTCCTTACTATTCCTTCGTGATAGGCATTCAAAAAAAACCCTTACGAATGCCGATACCAGAAATAAAAAAAAAGTGAGGTTATGCACAGTTCCACAGGTCCGCCATCTTGGCACGTAATTTACTAGGTATTTTACCTGTTTTCGACGTAAAATACTTCACTTAGGTATTTTACGTCAAAAACCTCCAGTTACGCGTAACTGCACATCCCTGACTGTCAGAGATCTCTGGTACTGTGTATGCGATGGTAAAACAGAACACGTCAGCTGACACTGACGGAACCCAAGAAAAACATCCCGTCAAAGTCAAATGTCAAAAGGGTCAAAAGCAGTCAAAGTGAGCAAAGTATCAAAGTGATAAACGAAGAAACCCAGAGAAAATGTCTGTCACCGAAGAGAAAATTCAGGAATTAAACTCTAAGTTTTTGGAATTTATGAGCAAAAAAGAACACGTAGAAGCAGCTACTGCCGAACTTTATGAAGATCTTTTGGACGATGTTCTAATGGGATTCGTTTTTGACGTGCACCGAACAACTAAAAGTGGAAGTTCCGATGTGGAAGAAGGCATCCCGGACGAGGAGTCTTATGTCATTATAGGTTAGGGTTTCTGTTTATTTGCATGGGTTTCAATCTATTTTATTGCCAATACCTTAATTTAAAGAAGCAAACACCAAAAAAGGAAGTTTTATATTTATTAAAGGATTTTTTAAGTCGAAATTAAGTAGTAAATAATTTTCGAGTCAGGAAACCGGCGTGCGCTCTTTTGCCGATTTGAGGGTTATGTTGCGTACACTTGCCTTTTGTGAATCGATTTTCACTCAAATTTAATTTCTTAAAGCTGTTTTTTTTAGTAATTTCTTTTATTAGATGCATTTTCTTATTGAGTACGCAATTAATTATCCATTGTCAGTGAAATAGAAGATCCAATTCAGTGTTAAAATTACATATTTACACAGTAACTTTTAAAGCATAAATATTGACTAAGTTTAATACTAATATGTCAGCAAGTTCCATTAGTATAACACTAGGCTAGGCTCCCGCTGCTTTTTAAAATATATTTTATTTTCTCATAATAAAGTGTTTAAACAATGAACAAATAACTGAAACGAAAATATATGCTCCTTCAGATCCATTGATTAGGCCACAGATTTCAGGAACTACTTACTAATCATTTGCAATATGAACAATTCTATGTCTAATCATCTGAAGAATTTCAGCTACTGTTAGTAATTTTGATGAATATTCTAGCATCCTTTCTCTTAGGTGTTGAAAGGAAAACCCAAAAATAATTTTTGAAAAAATCAAAAAACTTGAGAAATATTCAAAATTGAATATTTTGGTCCTTTTTTTCTTAAACTTTGATAACTTTGGTGATTTTAATGATATTAAGGTCTATTTTTGTAATCATTCGTGATAGGACGCAGTTTTGAATAAATATTTTTTGGACAAAAAAATTTCAAAAACTTCATGGATTTTTCAAAAACTAATATTTAAATTGAAAATCTGAAAAAAAAACCACTTTATTTTCTTCATTTTTTATGTATATAGATAACTTTCAATGTCCTCTACAAGCCCAGTAAATATAAATATGGGATCTCCCTTAGTTTGCAAGAAGTAATTAAAAACGTACGCTGAAACGATGCACACGATGTGAAAAACCATGTAAGCAATGAACGAACAATGGAAGAATATTATAATCGTATGCACAAACTTCAGAGTTTAGACTCTTGGGCGCTGGGCACACCATGCCACGGCACACGTTCTTAATTATTTCTCGAAAACTAAGGGAGATCCGTTTTCGATATTCCAGGGCTTGTAGAGGACATTGTAAGCTATCTATATAAAAACATTTCAGAAATTAAAAAAAAAAATGCAGAAATGCAGTTTGAAAATTAATTTCTGAAAAATACAAGAAGCTTTTGAAATTTTTTGGTTGAAAAAATATTTTTTCAAAACTGCGTCCTGTTACGTATAATTAAAAAAAAAATATACCTTAATATAATTAAAATCACCAAAGTTATGAAAGTTTACGAAAAAAAGGACCAAAATTTTCAATTTTGAATATCTCCTAAGGTTTTTGAAATTTTCAAAAAATATTTCAGGATTTTTCTTTCAATGCCTAAGAAAACGGATGCTAGAATTTTCATAAAAATTACTAACAATAGCTGAAATTCTTCAGATGATTTGACATGGAATTGCTCATATTCTAAAGAAAAAAAATGGTTTAAACAAATAAAATTTGTCTGAAACAATTAGCATTAAGCTGTAAAAAGTAAGAATCAGGAGAAAGTGCTGGGGCTTGTTGCAAAATTTGCAATAAACTGACATGTTATAAACCTTTTTTCTGTCAAAAGTTGCATTTAAACAGTTTTTAATTATTTAAACAATAAACAAACGACTTAAAAAAAATTCATTCTTCGTATGAATTAGGTCATAGCATTCAGAAATCACCGTTAATTCGCAATATTCTATGAGAAATAAATTGTTAAAACAATTGAAAATTAATCAATAAATACCGTCAACCGGGGCGAATCGCTATTGATTTGAAGAAGAAAAAACTAATAATACTAAAAATGTCAACATCTTGCGTGGACCAAAAGTAAGACTACCCAAATATTCATATGGTGCGTTATTTCTCAAGTGCACCACCCTAGAAAATTGAAGTTTTTTATCGTACGCAAACTTAGCCTATGCATTTTTTCAAAAAATGAATCTTTGACCTTCATAAATGAAGGTCAAACATAAATTTTACTTTTTTTTCAAATTCAGACCATTACGATTTTTTTAAATATTCTTGAAAGAAACCTGAGATTTTTTCTGTAGGGTCTCTGAGTTTCAGAGTGGTAATTTTTCTTGTCTTCGATTAATTACACAAAGATGCTGCGCCATAGTGGAAGTAGTAGAACCTATGGAGGCGCACAGTGAGCTGAGAGACCCCGAAAATTGGCCAAAATTCTATATGACGGATCCAATATGGCGGGCAAAATTTCAAACTTTTTACGTATTTCGCTGATTTAGAATTTTTCGTTCACAGTTATTATTTGAACATCTTAGCCGTTATATTGGGTCCACCATTTTAAATTTGTAACTTCTTATAGAAATTACAAATTTTAGCCAAACAATCATTTACGGTTTATATTTTATATTTATTTTTTGGAAATCAGTAGCGAAAAAAAAAAAAAAATGAGAAAATTTAGTTTTTAACCCACTATGCTGGAAGCTTTTCTTTAGATCCGCTTTTTTTCGAGGCAGACTCAAATTGATGTTCTTGTCATGTATAAATGTGATAAAAAATAAAAATGTTATATTTGATATATTTCTTTGTTTGAAATAAGTGGTTAGAAAAACTTTGGAAATATGGTTTTTAGACCACTATGCTGGAAGCTTTTTTTATTTCTTAACCCTCGCTTGAGTCTGCTTGCCAATCTCTTCTCGGACTGAGTTTTTTGCAACAATTAATATAGTGGGGTTATAAATAAATCAATACCTACGTTAATCCTTTGTAGTTTGTTTCTTTAGAGTATCGAACAGTTTTTCTGCAGATAAATTTATTCAAATAATTGATGTAAACAATAATTGTTGTAGGAAAAAAAACTCTTAAAAATTATCTTTTATTTACGTGTTAAAAATACTATATAGTATATTGTGTAAGAAGTGTGAAAAGTAGGCAGTTTAGATGAGAGTCGAAGGCGAGTTGAAGATCATCCAAAGACAGCTCGAAAACGAGCCGACGACGAGTGCTGTAAATTTATTCAGTCAAGTCTGCCTGCTATTTGAACTTGTTACAAACGATATGTTTTGTAACTAATGCAGGGCAGAAAAAACTTGTTACTACTCAAGATAAACGACTGCAACTTGTTTTATTATAATTATGTTACAGTACAATGTTCTGGCTTTAATTTGACCTATATTAAAAATGTCCAGCACGCGTCAGGTTTGCCCGTCACGTTGTTTAAAAAATGGCAAAAAATGAATTTTGGTGTCCTGTGTTATTCGTTGTTCCTTGTTGTCTAACTAAATTCCTTTTCACAGATGCACCAGGCTTAGATGTCTTTGGCCAACATCCAGTAAAGAAGTCCCAAGAATGCAACTGTCCAAACTGCGACCGGGGAGTAGCCGCTTGTAGATTTGCCACGCACCTCGAGAAATGCATGGGGATGGGTCGAAATAGTTCCCGTATCGCTTCTCGGCGCATAGCAAATAACACAAAAGACATGAGCAACTTCAGCGGAATCATAAGCGATGACGATGATGACGCTGATTGGAGTATGAATAATGACAAGCGGAAACGGAGAAAGGACCGCAACGGTATTAAAAAATACAAACAACAGAAAAGCGGTCAGAAAAACGGAGACAGCGCAGATGCTCAATACAATAGTAACGAAAATTCGCCTTCTAATTACGAAAACATGTCTCTTGAGGACAAGAAAACTCTGCTCACCCAAATTTGCGGAGTTATCTCAGAACACACTAAGAAACTCTGCACCAGGTCCGTTCGCTGTCCACAACACACAGATGACCAGAGGAAGGAAATGCGAGCAAATTTGGATTCGGGTCAGGAAAACTTAACCGTGGATGTGATCGAGACGAATGATGATGAGGGTCAAAATTCGAGAGAAAACTTTACAAGGTGGGACCAAGAGGGCTCGAGTCATTCTAGTCCAGCGGATTCTACGTCCACAAACTCTACAAACTCAAGCAAGAAGAGGGAAACCAAGTCGAGAGGTAAAGGGAAAACATCCAAACGGGATCGCAATTCGCCATTTTCTCAGGGAGACTAAATAAACATTTTCAGAAAGCTTCTTAGTGCTACAAAGACTGCAGAACTATGTTTCGAATGAAATCAAGTCAACTTGATACTCTACAGAAATCGGCAATCCCGTAAAATACTCAAACAATTCGCGAAAAGTAGTTTGAAACTCAACTTATCATTGCTAAATACTCTAAATGTTATCTTTAATTTTAAATAAGTTTTGTTGTTATTGGTGCGAACAATAACAAATAGTTATAATCGACGTTTATCATGTATCACAATTTCACAATTCGACTCCATTAAAGCGCGATTCCCATAAATATCGATATATTACGAATGCGACTATTATTTCGATTAAATGTATGTACCAGACTGTCACATGTCCAATTCTTGTTCATAAACTACATAAACTAATAACCTTACTAATAACTCTAATAGATTTTTTTCTATAATTCGCGAAAAAGTGCCAGTTTTTCCACCTGTTTTTGGTGTAAAAAGTTACCGATTTTTGCTCGATGACGTGGCGCATGCGCAGTGCCGACCTTTCCGGGCAACAGTGACAAAAGTGGACAGATGCAGTGGAAAAAGTAAATGGACAGTGATAAAAGTGAGGCACAGTGGAAAAAGTAAATGTTATTTCGGGTGGGTTCGTGCTGCCTCGGGTGGACTCGTGCGTCGTGCGCAGCCAACTTCATTCCATTTTCCGACTGTCGTCCCTAACCTAAAAGCAATTTCCTGAAAAGTCTCGAGTTGTGTATTTTGTATGTACTTTTGTCACTTGGCAAAAGCAAAAAAACACCGTCAGTTTCTCCGAAAATACTGTGCTTGGTTTTTTTCACGAAAAATCGGAAGTTTTGAAGCCCTCAACTTTATGGGCCAACTATTCAATTGTGAGAACCAGCTTATTATTACTGCCATATTATTGCCATGGTTTTGATAATTGCCATTGTCATTGTTGCGTCAATCGACAAAAAATCGCCTTCTTTTTACACAAAAAACAGGTAAACAAAAACTAGCACTTTTTAACAAATTATAGAAAAAGTATCGTGTCCCACACATTGAAAAAGCGACGATTTAAAACTCGTGTGATAGCCACCCTCGCTCCGCTCGGGTAGCTAACTTCACACTCGTTTTAAATCTCTCGCTTTTTCAACTTGTAGCACAATATACTATTTATATTAGAAAAACTAGAGATGGTACCAGCAGTAGGACTCCTACTGCTTACTGCCCTCCGGCCTCCTGCAAACTTCGGCGAAGCAGTACTTACATTGGGTCATGGTAAATACTGCTCGCAGGAGCTTCTCAGGACCTACTGCAGACTCCGGCAGGACTTCCTACTGCTTCCTCCGGCCATAACAATGAAAACACATGTGCGCTCAAGGGTTCATGCCTTCAAACTTTCTCTACCTAAGGTCTTTCTGTATATATACCATTAAGCCATTTCCCTTTCGGCGAGCCTCAAGGGGTAAGCGTGACACTACCCGATTCGGGTAGTGCCAACAGCAACGCAGTAGTATCAGACGGTCACCCATCCAAGTACTA
>CAKNYM010039601.1:0-18316 GCA_932195095.1 Andricus curvator
TTAAATTGACAAAATATATAAGTAAAAATAAACACCGCGTATAAAATACATACTTAACCTCTAAATCTAATTTAAAAATAAAATTAGAAATTCAATATATAGTTTACTTCAAAATAAGTTTATGTGAAAAAAACTAAAGAAAATAAACTGTATAAGTTTTTCAATTATAAATAAATACAATAAACTTACTACTCCGAGAACAGTTCTTCCATCAGCCGCTTTTATTTCTCTTTCCAACAAAATATCTTTCGGAGCAAAATGTAACTCACACACTTTATGCCCCGGTTTTAAAATTAAAGCGTCGCGTCTTATTGATTTCTGCCATAGTTTTACATTTTCTTCACCTTTTGGCACAGGAAAAACACTAACTTTCGTAGGATTAGAATCATAACCCGAAGTACATCCTGGAGCTATACACCGGTTTCCGTCTTTTCTTTTATTTTCAACTATTTCCGTGTTTTTTCTTTTCTTTTGGAGGGTCTTTTTCGTTCTTAATTTCCCCCATAATTTCGAATTAAAATCATTTGTCAAAAAACTTGCTATTAGATAAAAATGGTAAAAAAAGGAGCCTGCCTATACATCTGACATGTATTTGTTGACAAATTCAGGTTTACATGCCACCCAGCGCCACCTACAACTCAGCTTACGCTAAGAAGCTACGTGAACTAACGTCAATGCATAGGGCTGGTTCTCGCCACGCAAAAGTCTACGACCGTCGGCTGAAGAGCTAAACCGCGCTTGCGTTATAGGTTGTCAGAGGGATTTTAACTTTTCGACTGAGTGTCGCGAATCAATTTATTCTAAGTCGAATGACAGGTGGGGTTAGGACGCCCAGGCTACGAAAGAAAGAATCCTGGATGTTTGCCAAATATTATTCATGGTGATAAATATTATTTATAACCATGAATATAATTTAGCGGACATCATACGTTTAATAATTTAATAATAAGTATTAGTTAGGAAAGTCACAGAGGTTATTTATTTTATTTTCTAATAACATCGGGTGGTTGTTGCAGAAAATAGCGTGTGATAAACGTACGCACAGGTGATTGCTACTCATGTGATTGCAGAATTTGCCTTCAGCTCATGCTGCAAGTTTTACACTCTTCGGCAATTGCCTATTTTGCGGACTTGTATCACAAATAGCTATTGTGTAGTTTGGTCAAGAATTTCTATAATAGGCTTCTTTAATGACCTTACGAAGGGATTAGCAGGGCCCCACAGAGGACCTTTTTATTTGCTCTTCGAGGGCAATCTACATGTGATCTCCGTGGGTGAGCTTGTCGAAACTATGTTGGCCCTCCGTAGTTTACTAACGTAGGGCCAACGCAGTGAATGGAAAAACTACGTGGAGCCTCGCGAGGACCAACTGAAAATTTCAAAACGGTACGCTGACGTAATCAGCGAAACTGTCTCCCTTCTTTACATATTCCCAAACTACCCTTGCCTTTAGCTCGGGACGTAACAGCTGATATATTAATATAATATAATATAAATATTTTTTTATATTACATACGCTGCCGTCACATTATCGATTAGGGTCGATAGGGGTAAGAGTGATAATGGGGTTCATGTGATAAAAAGAAAATTTGGAATGAAAAACAAATTAGTTACATATTTTTTTATTACGACATAATGATTATATCTCTTATTATTTTTACGAAACAGGTCGCTATCATTAGTTATTGCTTTAATCAAATATTTTTAAAGAAACTTAGATGCTTCTAGAAAACTTGAATTCGTAATTGTCCGGAAAATCCGATATTCGATGTCCGTAGAGCATAGCGAATGTAGCCAATTTCACGCGACTTTTTTTTCTTCACTCGTAAAGAAAATGCGATATTCTCAATGGCTGCCTGCAGAAACGCACAAGAGTGAAAGAGATAGAGAATGATGTTATCTCTCTCGATATTTTCGATAGTCTCGATTTCGTGT
Source organism: Andricus curvator (assembly GCA_932195095.1). Lineage (NCBI taxonomy): Eukaryota > Metazoa > Arthropoda > Insecta > Hymenoptera > Cynipidae > Andricus > Andricus curvator. The sequence continues at coordinate 1,936 of CAKNYM010039601.1, forward strand.
CGTCTGCTCGGTTGTGCTTGGAGATCTACAGCCAACTTCAATTCACTTTGAAAAATGGCGTCGTCTTCGGACAATACGTGAGAAAAAACGAATCGACCTCAACTACCGCGAAATTTTTGGGATTTCGCTCATGCTCTACGGACGCCGAATATCGAATTTTACGTACACTCGTTGTGAAAAATAGTATGCAACTCATTGGGGATCGGGAGATTTACCATAAGCATAAAGTTGACGGCGCAATGCCGTATGAATCGAGCTTTAGACTACTCGCGCGCCGATTCCCAACTTGTTGTGCAATATACTATTCAAATCAATTTAGATATCATAAAGTTTAAAATAGGTAAGTTGTTCAATATCACTGAACCTTCAATTCAAATTCAGAATTAAAAATTTAATCTTCATTAATATTCTTATAAATTACAAAAAATTGGAACAAAATATACATTATAAGAACGAGTGGATGTTTAAATTATAGTTACTTAAATTTTTGGCATGTTTTTGTGATTAAAAAAGGGAAGTATAAAAAGTAGAAAGTCCGAAGATAATTTTGATAAAATTTTAAATAAGAATCTTCTCAAATACTTGAATTATCATTAATTAAAGTATAACTATGTAATTTCATATGACATTTACCCCTACCGACCCTATATTTTTCCCCAACTTCACTAAAATTACCATATTTCTTGCCTACAACATGAGCGTGAAACCACCTTTTTTAAACCAATTACGAGTACGCATGCGCAGCCGACCACACACGTAAACTCGTCATTGATTGAAAATACTCTTTTCAAACACTCGCTGTTGCACGCATACGAATATGAGCATTTTGGCGAAATCGAGAAAAAAGTATCGTATGCTACACGGGTACAAGCTGATTTACACCTTGTGTGATAGCTGCTATCACTTCGCTTGGGCAGAAAACTTTCCACTTTAGAAAATCGCCCAGATCGGAGTTAAGATTTTTCCCGGTTTTCTCTTGTGATATATGTGCCTTAATTTCATATCTCATTATTAGTTAAAAAATTACTAAAAGATACTAGAAAAGTTTGCAGAATTAATATTGTTTATCAGGATCGGTATTATTTTACCAAGAGGACCCGTCTAGGATCAGTTTTAAAGAAAATGGCTTTAAATGAAAAGTCAAAACATATTGTGTATCAGAAAAATGAGACATTTATTACTTCTAAACTAAAATTTTAAACAAGGCAAGACGAACTTTTGAAGGCATGCAAGATATAAAAAACCCTTGATTAATTAACGATTAAATTTTTTTAAATTATTACGACTTATTTTGTTCTATGTTCAGATTTTGACAGAAACGAAGTTCAGAATTTCCGAACTCTAAAATGTATTTATTCGTATTTATTGTTGAAGATTAAAGTTGAAGATTTTTTTAATAAATGAAAATACTGTCTAAAATGGAAGTTATATTTCAATTCAAGTAAAATTATAAAGAATCTTACATTAATCTGTAAACTAAATTTTTCTTTTATTCAACACAACATATAGTTTTTTTAAACTCTATCACTAGAAAGAAATATTTGTATACTAAAAATGGATCCTGCTATACTGAACATTAACCGAAACAAGATCAGGGTGTCTAACAACCCGGGAAATCCAGGAATTTTCAGGGAATTTTGTGCACCTTGGAATATACTGAAAAATGCCGGAAATTCGTGAACAGATCCGGGAAATTTGTCGTCATAAATTTAAATAGAAATTATAATTTTCTGCGTAAACCTATTATTATCAAGTTATACGATTCAATGGTAAAAGTGTGTCAATGCTAAAAGAATTGTTTCTGTTAGAGTCAGCTGAGAAGTGTGCATGCAGCGCATTATATGACGTCCATACGGCTCTCATCGTGCGAACGCCTGATGCTACCCAGCGAGTGTCCAATCTTTTGCCTATGGTCAGAAGTTGAGCGCAGAGGTCGGAAGCAATGATTTTTAGGTCACGCGTATTCTTTGAAGAATGGTAAATTTTATAAAGTTTATCCACAAAAACCTTAAAATGGCTGATTCCAGCGACTGCATTGATAGTATCATCAACAGCTAACTTGAGACGATGAGCACTGCAGTGCTATACTATAAGATTTGGGAACGATTCCCGAAGTAGCGTCCCAAAACCAAATTTCCATCCTAACATAGCAGATGCACCGTTTGATACAAAACACATCAAAATTTCTCTTAGCAAGTCTTCGCAAATTCCATGAGATCTGCAGACGCGTCACTAACATCCACCAAATCAAATCAGCAATACCCTTTCTGTAGTGACGTGATTACTTTTTGTTTGCACGGACACATAACCTTCCAAGGTTTCCTTCTTCTGTTCTTTCAAAATTGGTGTGTTATTTAATGAGATTAAAAATCTCTATGTCTATAGACTTTTTTGCGCAATTGCTTTTAAAGCTGTACTTGTCCCTGGTGTTATAAAATATGTTTATTAAGATGAAAATACAATAAGACGAGCTGAATTCAAATAAACAGTTACAATATTCACTACATTAATACAAAACAGAATATCTAGCCGCAGCTAGACTTCGCACAAACGCACGACTTAACGCTCTCGGAACGCACACACCCATTGTCCACACACAGAAAATCCCGCACACTCTAGAGTCCTGTAAGGTTTTACAGTTTGAAAAAAGACAGCGTATAATTATTTTCAACATTCGGCCACGCTAATACAACTCGTCCTCGAGGCGTGCTGCTAGGTTACATTATGAAATCTTGGAAACGCGCTGGTTTTCGAACATTTTTTTAGGACGCGCAGGCACTTCACTGGTATCACTGCTTGAACATAAATTTTCTTTTCTTTTATTTCATTCTTCTCGTGTTGCTTTCTTCGTTCTTCTTCCCGTGTCGATTTGCTGATTCTTGTTTCAGGATTCGTTGATGACATCCGCTTCGCTCTCATCGGATTCATTATTACATGAATTCTCACAAGGTGAATCATCTATCATCGGTTTCCATAACTTCAACTGGCTTATATGGACAGTGCTTGCAGATCGCCGACCAGCTTTATCAATTTTTAGGTCAGATACACCATATGTTCAATATTGATGAGCAGTGGTCTTAATCGCGTGACTGCCTACACGATAGCCATCAATTACAGTTTACTGGAATGATAAATACGTTCCGTTTCGCTCGTCCTTCAGCTGATTGCGTAAACTGGATGCGTCTTTCAATCATCGCATTGTTGCAGAAGCATTCCTGCCAATCCTATCGAACTGGCAACTGTATGAAGTTCCGTAATCCCTGTTAATTCAAATGGTTGTAGAATGTGATAACTGGTCAAATCTTTCTTCAGATCAGAAAAGCATGCATCGTTTGTTGCATTCCAAATAAACGATTGGTTCTTCTTTAGTGATTCGTATAGAGGTAACGCTTTTTCGGCAAAACGAGCAATAAACCTTCAGAAGAATCCGGCCATACATAGGAATCTCCTTACATCTTGCGTGTTTTCCGGCGTAGGGAAGTCTAAAATTGCACGTAGTTTGGCCTCTCCTGGTTGGATACCTTCACCAGAAATTTCGTAGCCAAGATAAAGAACCTACTTCATTAAAAACGCGCATTTCGAGGGATTTATCGTAAGTCTTGCCTCACGCAGCGCACTTAGGACTTGAATTAATCTTTCTTTCAGGTCCGGCCAATCTCTGCCAGAAATCAATATAGCGTCAAGATAAAACAGAACGATATTATCTCGCAATGGACCCAAAACTCTATGCATAAGCTTTCAAAAATAAAATGGCGCATTCATGAGCCCAAATGTCATCCGAGTGAACTCGCGTGTCTCATCTGGTGTAATAATCGCTGTTTTTGCTCGACTTTCTTCATATAATGGAACCTGTAGATATTTATTAGCAAGATCTAACGTGATGAATAGCTTGATGTTACTCAATAATCCTGAATGACCATCTAGGTTAGGAAGTGGAAAATTCATCCTTTCCGTTTGTGCATTTAAACGCCGGTAATCAATCACTAGTCTTGATTCTCCATTCTTTTTCTTTACTAGAAGCACAGGACTCGCATATGGTGATGATTTTTCTGTCATCAATCCATTATCTTTCAAGGACTTTACAATTTCCCTTATCTTCTCACGTTCCCAGTCGCTGGATCCGTTTGGTTGACAAAAGAAGTGTTTACTTCCTGGTGTTTCTCTAATTTCCAGGTTTATGAGATCTGTACAACCCAATTCTTCGTAATTGCTGGAAATAGTATCACTGAATAAATTCAATGCTCGTTAGAGATCTTTCACATCTTCCTTGCAAGCCTGTTCGTCTACCTTGATTACCGAAAACGTTACTGGTGCTCTTTCCTTCAGTGATCTTAACACGCTCAATGAGCTAATTTGACAGGTATCCGGTAATTTCTTTGAAGTCTGATCTGAATGTCCAAAATTAATATAAGCAAGAAGATAATCCTGCTCCGATTCTACTACACTGATGAATTGAATGCAATTTCAAGATAGGATGACATTTTATTTCAAAGTTAGGTTTGTATCCGCCTTTTCGATTTTCATGCTTGCAAATGGTGTTGCTTTGTTTTCTGTAAATAGAAGTTGATCATCCGATTTCTTGTAATCTACATGAGGCAATTCCGTAAAGGTTCGTCCAATGAAGACATCTTTTGGTTGTGTGTTGTCAGGTACTACACGAAGGCAGATTCCATCTGCTACTACTCCGTCAACTGTGATTTGAGCAATCACTATTCCATTGGATGCGAATCGATAATTATCTAGACCCCAACTCTTCAATTCCGAACTACGCTAAAGTATCAGATAACCACCACTGATCGCAGCCGAATCTTTTATCGTACAGTCTAAGCTTCCTGGATCTGTCGAAGCATTCCAAGCCTAATAATTCACGAATGCGGTTTAAAAATATTTTTTCACTGAAACATCATTGGACCGCATTATCTATCGTACTTTTCCACTATTCGACATGCATTTTCTACAGTGTCTACGAGTATGACTAGTCGCTGGACAGATTTCACAAACTTCTTTTCTCCGAGGTTCAGGACAGTTCTTCGATATATGTCCATATGCTGAGCAATTGTAGCATTTAAATTCACCTTTGTCATTGCGTAGAGTTTGTCTTCGATCTGGGTTTGATTTCTGTTCTCGACCCAAGTTTTGTCCTTTAAAATCTCTAGGATTATTCTTGTCATTTTTTTGCGTAAAATTGGTTGGTATTAATCCATCATCCCTTTTTGTAAAAATTTGTTGATTTTGATACGTCTTCTTCTTTTGCCTTTGAAATTTCTAAAGGACCTTTCATCCTTACTCCGCGTTGTGAGTTTAAACGTTCCTGTCGTATAAGATCGTGTAGGAGATCATCGTAGTCTTCGTGCTTTTTAGCTGACAAGGCACTGCATAAATCTCTGGACCATAAACCGATTCGAACTTGCTTTTTAGCTTCTTCGAGAGATAAGCCCAGTTCTTGACAAAGCCTTGCTTTATCCATAAAATACACATTCAAGGATTCACCATTTTGTTGATTGCGTTCTGCCATCCTGCGCCATTTAACGATTAGACCTTCTGCACTGATGTATGTTTTAATGAATGCTTCTTCAAACTACTTCCAGGTCTTTAATTTGTAAGCGTTGAGACGAAACCAATTCAAGGCTCCTGCCTTAAGATGACCTCGAGCTGCTTCGAATATCAATCCTGAAGGCGATTGGTGAAGTAGCTTCATACGGCTGAAACTTTCTAGCCACTCTTTCGCTTGAATAATGTCTTTCTCGCCATCAAAAACCTGTATACCCTTACTCAAATCTGGCATTACATGAATGAACTCGGATACTCCTTCGTTCCTAGATGCAGTAGCTAATGCGGTAATTCACTCAACCAATTGTTCCAATAAAGTATCTCGACGTTGACTCTCAACAATCATCATTTGCATCAATCGTTCAACTGAAGGCGGTTCACTTCGCTCTCCTTGTGGTACTTGATCCTTGCTGTATCCTGTAAATTTCTTGATTCAAATTCTCCATCGTTGATTCCTTAGTTCACGTTGGTTGTATTGTTCTACGGCGAATTCTGTATAGTACGTTCCATGCGCGTATCGTCAACACTTCGTTGTAAGTCGAAGGCATGTGCCAAACTAAGATTTTCCGTATGCGCGAAAAGAAAAAATGCGACAGATTTACTATCATTCCCTAAATATACCGCGTGTGATGAATTTTGTTCATTCTGTAACCCGCGTACAAATCGCACGAAGTCTTCTAACAGAATATTTAACATATTTCGTAGCTCCACTTTGACCAACTTTTTTTATACTTTTGTAACACCGACGTAACAAAAATTTTATTAACGATTATCCATACACTTGTAATCTCGGTTACGTTTCTCTATTTACACTAATCTTAATATCACCTTCCAGAACCATTCTTTCGATCGAAATTGTTTCTTATATTAGCACACTGCCATTAAATTTTTATATAAAATTCTCTCTTTTTCTTTAAATTTCTTTCGCTCAAACTCGTTTGTTTATTTTTCGTACGCTAAATTACATCAATTTATCAAAGGTATCGCTTAGTCTGTGACATATTCTCTCAACCCACCAAACAAATTTTGAACGAAGGGAGAGTGCTTATTCGCTCATTTCCAATAATTTTCGCATTCCACAGCGAAGGTTTACATAACCTCTTCACCCATTAGACGAATTTCGAACGTAGAGAGGGTGTTGACGGATCGTCTCTAAGGAAAAACAAATTTTCGCACATGAACGCAAAGGGTAATATAACCTCTTCACCTGTCAAATTCGAAACTATATTGAAGTTGGCGACGGATTCACGCAAAAGTATCGAATTTTGGCACAAGATATATATATATATATATATATATATATATATATATATATATATAGGGTGTCCCACACTCAAGTGTCCGGACTTATATGGCTGTATACAAATAAAAAAAATAATTTGAAAATTCCTTTTCAAAAATCAGTTCAACTTTCAGTTAGTTAGGATTCGAAGGTAAACATTTATTTATTTTTCAATTTGCCTTATTATAATCATATAATATTATCAATGACAAATAATAAAGGAAAACGTAATTAATTTAATAGTCATTTAGTTAAGAAATATTTTTTTAAATTAAATAATTGAATTATGAATTTAATAACAAAATAATAAGAATAATGCTTTTATGTTATACATTTAAAAAGTCTTTTAATTTAAGTTCATGTTTTCACAGGTTTCGAAGATAAACATTTCATTTTTATGTTGCAATTCGGTCACGGAAAGAAGTTAATGGCTGGATTCACCATTTAACATGCATCATTTGAAATTTAATCGCATTTTTTGTAGAATTGAGTGAATATTACAACGTGAAATAGCCGTATTCCGGTTTTTCGTTTTTCGTTCATTATAGAATAATAGAATAATCCATGAAGTATTCAAGATTTAGTGAATAATGATACATAAAGCAAATCTGAGGGGATAAAATTATACAACAATAATTATTATATTTATAATTATAATTCACATTAATTACAAATTCATCATTTAATTACTTCATTAATATAAAGATTTTTTAAATCAAATAATTATTTAATTAATTACGTTTTTCTTTATTATTTGCCATTAATAATATTATATGATTATAATGAAGCAAATTAAAAAATTGATAAATGTTTACCTTCGAATCCGGTTAAAACATGAACTTAAATTAAAATACTTTAAATATATGACTTTTTGAATATATATGACATAAAATCATTATCCTTATTATTTTATAAAAGTATATTTCATTAATTGGATGAACAATGAACATGAAAATTAATAAAAAATGTTAAATAGCCATTTAATGTGTTTTAATACTCTATGGTTGGTTTCCTGGAAATCCTAAAACGTGTCAGGCTTTCAGAAGAATAGCTGAGTATTCTTCTGAATGCCCAAAATAAATCAGGCACTTGGACGCCAGGTACAGATTTAGTCCCAGATTCTTCCGAACGCCGGCAGTCGACTGAATGCCTGAATCCTCTAAAAGCCTAGGACATATATGTATAATTGTATATATATCGCATATTAAAGTTTCATAATCATCGTCTATCGAGATATTTCTCAATGGATAGTCACGTAGAACTTCCGAGAGCTCTCTCTCCTTTATCTTCACAATGAGTGTCTCGACTCGAATTTTTCTCAAGTTCAAATGCGACGAAACACACAATTGGAAAAGAAGGGAGGAGGAAATGCGCAGCAAAAAAATTGAGAAAAACCCACCAAATAGAACACATATTTCGCAGGTTTTCGGTAAACTAGTTTGTACAGTTCACCTGAGGAGTCACATTTATATAGCGTCACACTTCGACCATGAGCCGTGAAAAATCGTTTCGCGATTTTTCCAAGCGGAAGCTATTATATCCCACCGCTGAATGTTATAAAATATATTTATTAAGATGAAAAAAGACCGCGAGTAATTACTTCTAACATTGGTACCAATTAACTCGGAACCTGGAACCCACTCCTTACAAATTTTACATCGGTTACTTGTCCACGGGCCCAAATTTGAGATTTCAGGGCAAAGCAAAGAGCTGTCACGTTTAAACTCAACACACTACAGTCCCGCTACAGTGGTTACCGAGATACATTACAAGGAGGTCCAAAGGGGCGAGAGAGAGAGAGGCGCTTGCAAGGTCAGCGGAGTTGCGATGGTTACGGTTCGGCGCTATAAGAAGCCACAAGCAAGAAAGAAAAGAAGAACGGTTTGGAGAGTCCCGAGATAGTGTCTTTGTTGACTGAGGGTACCCCCGAAACGGCCACTACAGCGGGACTCTAGTGTAGCTTGCTGCTCAGTCGGGCCGTCAGAGATGTGCTCTTCTTGTACGAGTTTAGTATTATCTTGAGTATTGTCACGTACTACGTCGTGACTATATATATTTAAAAGTTTGTCATAAGGACAACCGCAGGATTTCGCCGGTAGCGGGTGCTAATCTGAAAAATTGCACCCGCTCCCAGCGAAATCGCGGTAAAATTTCAGCTGTAACCACGTCTCACGACCGTGAGATAGGTGGTTACAGTCTGCGACGAACTCAATACGATGATCCGGCAAAAGTCTCGTGCACCCTGAGGACACGGAGCGAGCCAAGGACGAACGCCTTCTGCATTTTCCCCGCAAGTGTCTCAGCATTTTGTTGACACACAGGGATGCTTTTCAGGCTATTAACCAGTGAAACCTTGGCACCTCCAAGAGCGCCGATGATCAAGACGATTAGCTTAACAGAATATTCCGGGTATAACCGTCGCAACTCCTTTATAAGGTTTTTATACCTCTCTTTCTTTTCTTTCTCCTTGGCTGTGACGTTTTTGTCAGCTGGTGCTGAAAATTCGATAACGAACATGGTTCGATTCTCGAAGTCAAGGAGAACTATGTCAGGCCTCGAGTGCGCAACAGAAACAATTGTCGAGAATATGAAGTTCCAGTATATGCGGCACTTCTCATTTTCGACAATTGACTCTATTTCTCTACGAGCGCTTAGCGGAGAGGTATTTGGGCTAATGCCATAAGAGTGACAGAGATGGTAATAAAGCACTCTTAGTGCCGAATTGTGCCTTTGGATGTAGGGCGTTCCCGCATGAGTTGGATAACTAGATAGTATGTGCCCTAGATGCTCGGGGTGTGCATGACACGTTCTGCAGCTATCATCGGGAATGTCTTGGCTCAAAATGTGGCGACGGTATGCTAGAGTGGAAATGACACCGTCTTGACATGCCAAAATGAAGCCCTCCGTGCCCGACTTCTATCCGGGTGATCTAAGGAAAGCAAACGTTAGCTCATACGACATCGACTGATCTTCCACATTTCTGTAGAAGATGCCGTGCATCCTCTTGTCGAGAAGCTGTTCGTGGAAGTTTTTCTCCTGTGCTTTCTTAATCCGGGCCTTCAGGAGTGAGTATTCAAGATGAATAAGATTTGATGCATTTTGCTCACCCCTAATATTTAAGTCAGGGCCGAGTGTTTCAGCAGCCTCCTCCGCTGCTTTGTACAGAAACGCCCCTTTGCCCACTTCTTCGTGTTTCCTGACCATTTTAAGAAGAGGGTCTTGCCCATTTGCAACTATATGTGCTGTACCCAGAATAATTCTGTTGTGAAGACATTCAAGATTCAGTATTCCGCGACCACCTAGGCGGCGTGAGATGTAAAGTCGCGGAACAGAAGACTTAAGGTGCATGCTCTTGTTCATGTGCAAAACCTTTCGCGTCCCGATATCAAGGGATCTGAGCTCGTCCTTCGTCCATGGAACCACTCCAAATGAATAGAGTACTACCGGGACGGCAAGCATGTTCGTTGCAGATACTTTGATTCTCGCCGACAGTTCGGAAGACCAAATCTGCCGGATGAGACGTTTGTATCTGCATCGGAGAGTATCCTTTATAGATGTCACGTCCTGAATGCGGCTCTGTAGCACGCCCAGGTATGTATAGGTCTCTCAAGCGCAAAGGTGTCGTATAACGCTTCTGTCAACGAGCTCAGGATCTTCGGGGATGCCATTAAGTTTTCCTTTCTTCAAACTAACCTTGGCGCATTTCTCTAACCCGAATTCCATTCCAATCTCTTGAGTATACTCTTTGACAATTTTCAGAGCTAGATGTAGTTTCTCTTGATTCCTAGCATAGATCTTAAGATCATCCATGTAAAATACATGACTGACCTTATGCTTTCGGTTTCCAGGTTTGCCGCAGAGATACCCTTCGGAATGGCGAAGTGCGAGAGATAGTGGCAATAATGTGAGGCAAAAGAGGAGAGGGCTCATGGTGTCGCCCTGAAACACACCTCTCTGAAACGTGATACTGTTAGTGATCACACGATGTTTTCCAGATGAGATAGTAAATCTGGTTTTCCAAAGCGGCATTAATCTCTCTATGCACCTCACGATGTGTGGATGAACCTTTAGGCTTTCCAACAGACAGATGATAAGTCTATGGGAGGTTGAATCGAAAGCTTTCCGGTAATCAATCCAGGCCATCGATAAAAGTCGCTGATAGGATGCTGCGTCTTTACAGACACATCTATCGATGAGCAAGTTCTCCCGATATCCTGCTACTCCTTTCTTTGAGCCACGTTGTTCATACTTCTCTCGCCACACAGGTCCAATTTTCCGAAGAATCCTATCATTTAGGATAGCTACGAAGATCTTATACAGCGTGTTGAGACAAGTTATTGGCCTGTAATTCTTAGGGTAAGCTAAGTTGCCCGTCTTCGGCAGGAGCACTGTGCGACCTTCCACCAACCACCCCGGAATAGTCTCTTCCGATTTTAGATATGAGGTGAAAATTCGGGCCAGATGCTGGTGGGTTTAAGGAAACTTCTTCCACCAGAAGGTCTTAATACCATCTGGTCCCGGAGCGGAATAGGTCTTCATGCCTCTTAATACGTTTTTCACCTCGTCGGTAGTGATAGGTGGGCATTCCTCCTCAGCTGTTATGAGGGCATTGCACAGCTCCTTGAAGCTATTTATGTTCTTTGAGCCTTCTTCAAGTGGATGTTGGACCTCGTAGACTTCTCTCCAAAATGCTTCGACCTCCTCTGGCTTGAGCGGATGGTCGACAGTAACTGGAGGGTCTTGGAAGAGTCGAGATGGGTCAGACAAAAACTGTTGATTTTCTCTGACCCACCTCTCTCTCCGCTCTAGACTTTTCCTAGCGTTAGATAGTACTCGTATTCTGCCAACAATATGCTGCCTGATGGTCAGTAGCTTTGACTTGTTGATTGTGTGATAACGGATCCGCATTTCGCGTGCGAACTGTCGAACCTTGGCAGTGAAAGTCCTGCCAGATGTTATGTAGTCAATCACGCACTGAATGCGGGACGCGTACTCTCTTGCCCAGCCTATCTTTGTGCTAAGTCGATGCATTCGTCTTTTGGTCTTATGATCAACCGTTGGTTTTGTTTTACGGTTTGCATCTGCCAAAGTTCTCGCTGCATTGTACATACTACAATTGATAGTCCAGAGGTCGGATTCTTCAAAAAATCTCCACGAAGTTCATCATCCAGTTCAGTCAAATATTTGGGCTTGGGAGAAACCTGAATGTTGATGTTTCTCCGGGTCTTGAAGCATCGTTCATCCTCTATTGGATGCCTGTTCGAGGTTGGTCTCAGTGTCGCCTCTCTTTCTCTGTTGCCGGCTTGTTCTGGCTGCGGTTATGTAGGCGCTCCGCTTATATGACCCCTTTTCCGGAGGTCCTCGGGACGCTTTCGCAGACGTTTTTGCGAAAAATCCGAGAACTCTGGGTGTTTCTCGCACCACAGAGCATGCAGTCGCACATATATATGTATATATATATATATATATATATACATATATATATATATATATATATAGAGAGAGAGAGAGAGAGAGAGAGAGAGAGAGAGAGAGAGAGAAAAGGACCAAAGAAAGAATCTTCAACCCCTTTTCATCGCTAAGGAAATAACAAGAAGGAGGGATGCAACTTACAAGATATTGCTTAGTGGATGAGGGAAACCATTGGACACACACACACATAATGGGATTAGGGAGAAGAAGCAACCCTTGAATCAACGAAAGTCTGAGGTCATTTTACGACTTTGGAGCAATGAACTCATTACACGTGGAAGATGGTGGAAATAACTGGACCCACTATCGATTACACGTGGACCTTTTTCTGAAGCAGAAATTTCTAGAAGAACATGAAGGAAAGGGTGGAGATAACTCCACCCACTATCGATTACACGTGGATCTTTCGAGTGGAGCAGAAACTTCTAGAAGAGAACGTGGAGGTGGGTGGTACTAATATTCGCCCACCCGAGTATAAAAAAGGTATCTTGCACCCTTTTGGCGGCTCTTTTGGCTTTTCGGCTCTGGCTCTTGTCTGCCGGTTTTTCGTCTGTTGGTCTTCAGTCATCAAGATGGAACTCTGCTCAAATTCCGAACTCCGGACTCTCTATTTTGGGGCCCGTCCGCCTTCAGTCTCCAGTCAAAAATAGATCAAGTTAAAGGGTCTTAGTCTTGATCTTAATCCAACTCCAGATCTCCAAGTTCTTCGAGTCCTGAGATCTCCTTTCGTCTAGTTTCCTGAAGTACAGCTCCCGTCCAATTTATTCCACTCAACGGTTATCTCCAGTACCACGCAGTTTCTGAGTGAAGAGGCATTCACTCCATCAATTATTGGATCACCATCAACTTGACGTCTAGATAACAAGAATTCTGCACCTACGATTCTAAAATCTCTCTCTCTCTCTCATCTAAATCGTACGTGTCATCACCTTTACATTTTCCTCAAGAAGTTTTTATTACCATTTTCCTCCAGAGCCGTTTCTCCTTTCAAAATTTTGTGAGTCGTTCCCTATTTGTTCTATTGATCTTTTAATAAATCTCTAATTGCATTCATCTCGTATCCCTCACAATTCATTTGACCCTGAAGCTGTCCCCTTAGTCCAGAGTTTCGTACTCTGTAGATATATTCAGGAATTTCACTAACCACTTATGTTTATTTCCTAATTACCATCCTAGGACGTGACATATCCATTATTTTTTTAAATTAAAATATGTAATAATGTTCCAATTTTCGGTTGTAAGTCGAGCTGATGCTATATATTCATAGTATAATCCGGGGAGTTGGGGAAATTTAGTATTTATTAAATGTTTTTCATGATTTTCTTGAAATGATAATGTGTTTAATGGGAGAAAAATAAAAATGCTGAGTGTCAGAAATGCAGGTTCCATTTCGCTTCCGATCCTTGACCTAGAACATAATACATATTGGGTTAGTGGTGAACTGTTGCACCTAAGGATAGAGACGAATGAAGTTTGCAAGAGGCGATCTGACTTTATGCTTCTCGCAGAGGGGTGAATCTTTGAGAGATGTTTTACGACATTGATACTTCCTTTCAATTTCGAATTTTGTATTCTATTTTTGTTTATTGTTTGTTTATGGACTTGTATTGACTGACAGTTAATTGGAATGTTTTATTGTTCGTATAGCAATTCCATTGCCACGGTATAATTAGGATTTGAGAAAATAAGATTTTCCTTAAATTGTATTGATTTAGATTTTTAGGGAGATAATTTTTTATTGTCAATTTATGTTCTTAGGGAATAATAAATTAGCTTAGTGTATGGAGTTTATACGAGTATCACTAATAGGGAAAATATCACTAATAGGGGATGAAAATTTTTCTTCATTGCAAAAAAAAGATTGGTGATCTATTTTGGCTAGTGAATTTTCAGTAGGAATTACTGTGGAGTTTGCTGCCGAAAAAGTGTTATTAATTTCAGATATTGCTTTATTTAGATTGCTGTAACTAACTATTCCGCTATCATTCGATAATTGATAATTTTTTTAATGATCTAAAGAAGGTGAATCTCTAATTGAAAAATGTAATTTTTTCTGTGATTGATTCACGGGTGTTTGATTACGGTTTTGAACTTTTTCAAGTTCACAGGTATTTATATTTTCGGGTTTTGTATTTGTGAGGGTTTTTTCTATATTTCCTGATGAGGATTCAGTCATTTTCCCGAATTATGTCCCTGTGTAGGAGGAGAATGTACAACCTTGGATTTAGAAGAGATTTCGTATTTTAATTGAATTCCTTCTTTCTGTTTATCATTTATCGCGGAACTGGCAAGTGCCTTGGCTTGATCTCGAGTGAGTCTTAGATTTTCCGTATTTTTATCTGACATGAGGGGAATTGTTATAAAAACATAAGGATATGTTTTTTTATTACTTGCAAAAAAAAAGAAAAAAAACCATTTTTTAATTTATTTATTACTTGCATGGTCATTACGCCAACGGCGATACCACGCTGAAAACACCAGTTCTCGTAAGATCACTGAAGTTAAGCATTGTTGGGCGCGGTTAGTACTTGGATGGGTGACCGTTCAGGAATACTGCGTGCTGTTGGCCCATCGTGGGTGTGGTGGGCCCACATTGGTAGTAAATATCCACCTAGAAACACTACCCGAATCAGGTAGTGAGGCAATGAACTTTCGAGTTCGAACTGCTGATCAATGTATGCATGTATGGTCATTACATCATCTCTTCAGAAATTTCAAAGAATTTTTTATTTTTTTATTTTCTTAGCTAATTAGACATGTTCTTGAACATTTGATTTTCTGATTCTAGCATCTCGTCTTTTATTTAATTAGACATTTAAAATTATTTTTGATGATACTGATTTAATAAGAATTTGATTATTGTCTCAATGGTTTTGGTAATTTCATCGATTTGTTCTATAATTTCTGCGATTTTACGATTTATCTGGTTTGTTTGTGTGATGGAATTTATTATTGCTTCTATAATTATAAGTATTTTATTGATTTTTTTGTCTTATTTCGGCGAGTTTAACTTTTTCCGTTATATCTTTTTTACTTATTTTAATATAACGTACAGCATCTAGAATATCAGTATTAAACAGATTTCTTCCTTCTGATAATGCTTTAATAATTATACGTTCAATTCTTTCTCGTGCTTTTTTACCACGGCGATGCGCTATTCTATTATTTTTTATTATTTTAATGAGTTTATCAGAGTAATATTGATTTTACATGAATGAATTTCTTCTAAACGTTTTAGTAGGATAATTTTGTGTCAGTAAATTGTATTTCAGAATTAATCAATTAATTTACTGATTTCGTTTTGAATTTTTGACTAATATTTCAGCTTTATTTAACATTACTTCAAACATCTCATAAAATTCTTTCCAGGGATTTTCAGTTTTAGAGGTTGATTGATTTTCAGCGATTTTAGATGTTGTTGGATTTTCAGCGGGTTTAGATGTTGTTTGATTTTCAGCGGGTTTAGATTTTATTTGATTTTCAGCGGGTTTAGATGTTGTTTGATTTTCAGCGGGTTTAGATTTTGTTTGATTTTCCGTGGGTTTAGATGCAAGTTCCTTAGCTAATTTTTCAAGTTGATTACAAAGTTTGATATGCTCTCGAAAATTTCGTTTATTGTTGTCTCCACCATGTCTTTTTCTATCTGAATTATTAGGCATTCTCAATTATTTCTGGTGATACTGATTTTGTGGCGATTGTATCAATGATTTTGATAACATCCTCGATTTGTTTTAACATTTCCGTGATTTGAAGATTTAACTGATTTTTTATATCCGTTCGAGTGATAGTATTTATTATTGATTCTATAATTACAATTATTTTATTGATTTTTTCTATTATTTTCGCGAGTTTATCCTTTTTCGTTGTGTTTTGATTATTTTCTGGATTATAATGTACCGATTTTGTGATTTTATGTTTTAGTACATTTTTAGCGTTCATCTGCAAGAATCCTTTTAAACATTGGATTTGATTTTATATGGTTATAAAAGAAAAAGGGTATTTTACTATTCTTCAATATTTTTTTTTTTTACAATTTTATGTAAATGAAAATGATTTGTTTTGAGATTAATTGCTCAT
>CAKNYM010039601.1:18326-40062 GCA_932195095.1 Andricus curvator
TTATAACAGGCTGACGCCCCACGAGCGTACTTTCTGATATAACCTTTCGCAATTTTATGTAAATGAAAATGATTTTTTTTGAGATTAATTGCTCATTTCAATAGTTATTCCCATATATTGACAACTAATTGATAACATAGCGGTGCCCACTTGAGCTCAGCGCATTGCTACAATTTGAACCGTCAATATTTACGACTTAACTGAAGGGATTTTCCAATTGTAACAGGCTGACGCCTTTCGTGCGTACTTTCTGATATAATCTTTTACAATTTTATGGGAAGAGAATAAAGTTGAATATTTGAATTTAGTATCTAAAGCTTCACTGAATTTAAATTGTATTTTGATTTTATTCCAGAAAAAAAAGGTTTTACTTGTCAAAATATTTCACAATTGATAATTTTTTAAGAGTTTGAATTCACTCGTCCTTATTTCGCGTTACAACGGCTGATGCAAATATGAATCTATTTACTGAAATTTGAAAATTACACTGAATTTAACTTTAAAAATTCATTTGCCCTTACTTTTTTTTCACTACGGCCGATGCACCAAAAATAATGGATATGTTACGTCCTAGGATGGTGATTAGGAAATAAACATAAGTGGTTAGTCAAATTCCTGAATTTATCTACAGAGTACGAAACTCTGGACTAAAGGGACAGGTTCAGGGTCAAATGAATTGTGAGGGATATGAGATGAATGCAATTAGAGATTTATTAAAAGATCAATAGAACAAATAGGGAACGACTCACAAGATTTTGAAGGGAGAAACGGCTCTGGAGGAAAAAGTTAATAAAAACTTCTTGAGGAAAATGTAAAGGTGTTGACAAGTACGATTTAGATGAGAGAGAGAGAGAGATTTTAGAATCGTAGGTGCAGAATTCTTGTTACCTAGACGTCAAGTTGATGATGATCCAATAATTGCTGGAGTGAATGCCTCTTCACTCAGAAACTGCGTGGTACTGGAGATAAACGTTGAGTGGAATAAATTGGACTCGAGCTGTACTTCAGGAAACTAGACGAAAGGAGATCTCAGGACTCGAAGAACTTGGAGATCTGGAGTTGGATTAAGATCAAGACTAAGACCCTTTAACTTGATCTATTTTTGACTGGAGACTGAAGGTGGACGGGCCCCAAAATGAGAGAGTCCGGAGTTCGGAATTTGAGCAGAGTTCCACCTTGAAGACTGAAGACCAACAGACGAAAGACCGGCAGACAAGAGCCAGAGCCGAAAAGCCAAAAGAGCCGCCAAAAGGGTGCAAAATACCTCTTTTATACTCGGGTGGGGGAACATTAGTACCACCCACCTCGACGTTCTCTTCCAGAAGTTTCTGCTCCACTAGAAAGATCCACGTGTAATCGATAGTGGGCGGAGTTATCTCCACCCTTTCCTTCATGTTCTTCTAGAAGTTTCTGCTTCAGAAAAAGGTCCACGTGTAATCGATAGTGGGTCCAGTTATTTCCACCCTCTTCCACGTGTAATAAGTTCATTGCTCCAAAATCGTAAAATCACCACAGACTTTCGTTGATTCAAGGGTTGCTTCTTCTCCCTCATCCGATTATGTGTGTGTGTGTGTTCAATGGTTTCCCTCATCCACTAATCAATATCTTGTAAGTTCCATCCCTCCTTCTGGTTATTTCCTTCAGCGATGAAAAGCGGTTGAAGATTCTTTCCTTGGTCCTTTTCTCTCTTTGTTTATCTCTCTCTGTTCTCAAATCAATACTGTTTTCCTAATACCTTATGATGGAGCCATTTCTAGGTTACATAGTTTTATTTGTCAATTCCCTTGAATTTAAAATGGTTTACAATTATATATATATATAGTCACGACGTAGTACGTGACAGTATCATTAAAAGTTGCACAATCAATTTCGGTATAAGTAGTAGGAATTTTAGATGGACTAACCACACTATCGCCACTCCTGTTACCTTTGTTACCTCCACCGGTTCCACTAATATCCTAATAAAGTACAAAAAACACGCATGCAGTCGTACGAAGGTGAATATTCGACGAATTTTTAAATTAAAGTATTAAGGTGTCAGTTCTTTTCAACTTCTGCAAACTTGTGCTTTTAAAATAACTTCACAAACATAAGAAAACAGCCCAGACCTATTTTATGACACTTGCAAAATTACGGAAATAAAATTTTAGACTGAATTCCAAGAATTGAAGTTTCTTATATATAATTGAAAAAAGACAGAATCCTGGGAAAATAAAGAGTAAATATAGTTTTTATATATGACCCACATGAAACTGTCCTCCTTAAGTCGTGATTAAATGGAAGTTAAAATTTTTTAAATAAAACGAAAATGTTTTTCCTGTAAATTTAGCTGTAGAATTCTGAAACAATTTTGAAGAAGAATAGCTATTTGTGATACAAGTGCGTAAAATAGGGGATTGCCAACGAGTGTAAATTTGTCAGCATGAGCCGGAGGCTCGAAGCACGAGTCGGAGGTTAGCGCACAAGCGAACCGAGTGCGAAAACGTGGACGAGTGCGAAGAGCTGAAGGCGAATGCTGAAATCACACGAGACAGCAATTGCCTGTGCGCACGTGTATCACACGCTATTTTTTGCAACAACCTTCCGAGAAAGTTGTACTAAGAGAAAGACAAAGGAAGAACATTTACAGTTGCGGGGGAGGGGTAAGCGGTGAAACCCTCAGCGGAACGAAAACAAATTCTAAAAATACGAAATTTTAATTAAATTAAATCGAAATATATGAAAATAACTAATATACTATCTGGTGGAGTACACTCTTCACCAGTTTGATTCGAATCTTTATTTAAGTCCATCTTCTTTTGACAATGAGAAGGAAAATTTCACTTGCACTCTAAACACGTCGACTTTAACCTCGCACCTGTCATCAGCTATTCGCTTGGACACTGAGCGCTGCTGTTGCTACGTTGCCCCCGAATTGTCGCGATGCGGAAAGTTGATTATCTGCAAAGTGCGCATGCGCGTACATTCCGCTGATGTGGAAAGTATATAAGAATCGAACTGCGCATGCGCCAATATTATTCCCGCATTGTTATCTGGAATGAGTCACTTTGCATATAATTTAGCTACATGGAACGGAGTACTTTCGAGGTGGGTGTTGCAAAAAATATTTTTTTAAATCTTTCTTTCAGAAATTAGACTGGGATTAATAGAGTTCGTAAATTTATATTTTGTGTCACCTAAGTATTTGACCCTGGTAAATTACTTTGGGCCCAGAAACGATAAGATGAATTGAAATACACAGTTTTTAACCATGTGAATAACCATTTATTTAGTCTTAATCTAACATCGAAGCTTTGGCATAAATTAACGAAGTTTTAAATCTCATGACTAGTTCAGACTTGTTACATTCCTGAGAGCACAATTATATATCTAGTAATACAATTTTTATAGTATTTCGCAGTTTTCGCCGCACCATATTTTTCTGAAAAATGGATCGAAGTTAAGTGGTTTCAACGGCAGCCCAGAGAACGTGCACCGTTTTAAATGTCCATAAAAAACAAAATCTGGAGTCTGTTTCAGCGTGCGCAGAGAATAAATAATCAAAAGATTCTGGAGCCTGTGTCAGCGTGCCCAGAGAAATAAATAATAATAAAAAAATCTGCTTGGAGCCCGTGACAGCGTGACCAGAAAAGAGATCACGTGATAGACAAATGCCTGGAGCCTGTAGCAGCGAACCCAGAATAAGTCAGTGCGTGTGTCTGGAGCCCGCTGCAGCGTACCCAGCAAAATAACGAGTTAATAAAAGTCTGGAGCCTGTACAGCGTACCCAGAAAACAACAAGTATAAAAGGTCTGGAGCTTGTACAGCGTAGCCAGCAAAACAAGAAGTAAAAAGTTTGTAGCCTGTGCAGTGTACCCAGAAAAAGAGAAAATACAAAATCTTAGAGCCTGTACAGCGAACCCAAGAGAGATTAAAAAAGTTCCCTGGAGCCTGGACAGCGTACCCAGAGAAACCCAAATATCTTGAGCCTGTATCAGCGTACCCAGATTTAAAAGAACGAACCTTTATCCTTCCAGAACACGAGGTCAGGTATCCACTCGGAGAGATGATCTGTGTTGTGGAATTCAGTTGCTTTCTCGTCAGGAGTACCGTCGTCCACCTCCTGTCCCGTTCCGCTTCTCACCAGCTAACTTACTCTCACCAGTTGTGATTGATAGCGGGAGAGAGAGAGAGTCCTCCGCTCTCTAGTGGTGACTTCCCAGAACTACCTGTGGCCATGCCACATGGCTGTACCACATAATTGCTAATTTTGACCGTTTCAGGATTTTATAGTCTTTGAGAAATCAGAATATATTGAAATAATTTTTAGATATATAACTATTAACCCTACCGTGCGAATACAAAAACAAAAGAGCTAACCTCAAAATTAATCTCACTTACCGAATCAAAATTGTTGCTACTAAGGATATTAGCTGAAGCAGACACTTTAGGAATGCAAGGATTATTACTTATATTAGGAAGAGAACATCGTGCAAGCAATAGAGTGTACGTATCGATAAATCCATCGATTATTTGAAACTAGCCAATCGGAATATTACACTTTAAAAACCTGGCCCTGAATTTAATGTGCATAGCCACTAAGTGGTTTGAGAACACATTTCACGAATTTTTAAATTTCGGAAATATTAAATTCAAAGAATTTACTAAAAAAAATGGAATGCATCTTGAAAAACACGTCGAAACCCCCGGCCTACACTAGAAAGAAGGTACGTAGGCCGGGCATCAATGGCCTCCATACAATCTCAAGCCTGATACTTTTTTAATGGCTGAGAAGTTTAATATATTGGTAAAAAGTGCACACGAATGAATACAGTCCCAGAGGGCACATCAAATGTAATTTAAGTACAAAAACTCATGAAGGTTAACTACTCAAATAAACACTAAAATAAAGCTTCTATCATATCGTTGCGTATTTTGCGACGAGTCGACGTATAATAATAAATATATAATATACATGATAAATTATCGAAGGTCGCAAGCTGAAGGTTTAAGTGGTTAGACAGAATTATAAAAGAAAAATTAACCTATGTTTCAGCGTAGAATTTTATTCTGACTAAAAAAAAATTCAAAGATACTTTATCCTGATAATCTATTCGAGAAGCTAATTCTTTGTGATTTAATCAATTTATACCTCTCGTGGCAATTTCACGCCTATGTCACCAAAAATCATCTAGCGACAAACGATAAGTATGATGTCAATTAAATGTCTACCAAATATATGTAATTTTATGTGTTAGGCTAATGGCTCAAGTGTATTTGTATTTATTCCGAGAGTTGAATCTCATTTTAACCGATTGATAATAGAAGATTTGATTTATCAAAACTTAAAATTATTTTATAATTGACTATCCCTACTGAAAAAGCCTACATAGTAAAATACATTGGAACCTATATGGGATCCTTTTTTGAAGTCCTGTCTCAAATTACGATCTGAGATAGGAATATAGGATGAGAATCTATATCGGTTCTTATCATAGGTTTTTATGAAGGTTCCTACATGGGTGGGTTTGCAATTAATATTTAAGGAGCGCGCAGTAGTTTTCCATGAAAGCTACGGCTGCGCAGTATTTTTTGGGGTTTTTAGGATTGACGACTATGCACCCAAAGCTTCAAAAAAATATTTCATTTAAAAAAAGTTCTAATCCCATGTGGGATTTCATGTAGGAATAATGCATCGGTTTTCATAACCGTATTCATATAAGAACCCATGTGGAAACCCACAAAATATTTCCCATCCTATCTCACATCGTAATTTGAGACAGGCATTCAAAAAAGGATCCCATATGGGTTCCCACATAGGTTCCCATGTAGTTTACTATGTGGGCTTTTTCAGTAGGGTTATGGATACCTAATTATAAACACAATTAATTTTGTATTTTTAAAGGACTTTTAACCTCTCGATCAATTGTTTTAATTTTTATTCCAGTAACTAGGGATACTGGGGGAATGGTTTATGAGACGTATAGTGGGGATTTGTCTCATGAGGTTGAAAGAGACAGAGCGAGGGAGGTGGATCTGGGGAATCCCCGAGGTGGGAGTGAGAGATTGTCACTAGAGTTACTGAAAGAGGGGGGAGGGATATACTGATATCTGAGGTATACCAGAGGAGGGTGTGAGAGGGATTGTAATTAGGTATACTGGGGAATGGTTGTTAGAGAGGGGGCTTCTGGTTATTGGATAGATCGGGATTCACAGTTAGGTATTTAGGAAGGATGAGAATCCGGATAAGATAGATGGCATTCCAACCGTCTCAGCGGAATGAGCTAGATGGCATTCCAACCGGATCGCAAGTGAAGGATAAGAGAAAAAAGGTCTTATTGAAGTTTTAAGTCGGACTAGCGTTTAACGATACAAAAACGTTTCATTTCTGATAATTTTAGGCAGAAATTAAACATTACTAATTTGAGTTTATGACCACAGATTTCCACGGTCGCTATACATCCTGTATAGTATACAGGATGTCTAACTAGGAGGAACTCCCTACGGGAACAAATGGTCCGCTTCCACCTCTATTTCTTCTGGAGAACGGGAGCAGTGGAAGAGGCATCTGGCTATCTCTCCTCTAGTGACGTCAGGTAGACCCGTAGATACGAAATATCTGTAGGGGTGCTTGGGGCGACTAACTTTTCAATATAAAATTTTAATAGAAACTAGAGTTTTAATTATTTTATTTGAGTATTTTTATATTTATTTTCAATTATTGTAATTGAAAAGAAAAGTTTACAAACTATTTATTTGTTTTATATTATTGAATATTTTAATATAACAATTTTTTGTTGACTGATACTTTTTGAAGGCTAACAATATATTAACATTATGCACAGGGTGAAAAGATAGGTTATAGAAATTAAATATGAGAATATATTATATATTTCGAATATTATATTTAATTAAACATATCTGAATTTATTGATACTGATTAGGGTTGAGATTTCATAATTATATTTCAATTCTATAACTTACCTTTCTACTTTGTGCATGATGTTAATTTTGTGTACATTGTACATGCAATGTAAAAAGCGGTAATATTACAATATTCAATAATGTACAACAAAGAAATACTTTGTACACTTTTCTTTTCAATTACCTTCATTGAAAAGAAATGTGAACATACTAAAATAAAATAATTAAAACTCTAGTTACTATAAAACTTTTATATTGAAAAGTTAACTCCCCCAAGCACTTCTGGAGTTATTTCGTACGTACAGGGCTACGTGACGTCACTAGAGGGGAGATAGCCACATGCCCTACCACTACTCCCACTCTCCAAAAAAAATAGAGCTGGAAGCGAAACATGTGTTCCCGAAGTGAATTTCTCCTAGCTGGGCATATCTGCTGTATACCATGTGTGCCATATTAGCCGTTTTTCCGTTACACAAAGAGGATTGATGTTTATTTATGAAATAAAAAATTGTTTACCTGACTGATCCACATTCTAATGCATGTATTCCCACTATAGTAGTGCCACCAGGAGAACAAACTTCATCTTTTAATTGTCCAGGATGTTTTCCACTGTGTAGTACCATCTTTCCTGCACCTACCATTACCTGAGCTGCAAATTTTGTAGCCATATCACGAGGTACACCCATCTTAACAGCTCCATCCGCTAAAGCTTCGATCATAAGATATACCTAAACAACCATAAATGGAATTTAGCACTTTCCGATTTTTGCCATACCGCCTTTTATTGGAGCTACTGCTGTTTACACGAAATCAGAAATCGTGTTGAATGTTCGAGAAATTAAAAAAAAAAGACCCTTAGGAATTTTAGAATTATAAATATATTTGAAATAAGGTTTTCAGAAGGACTTCTCACAAAATGTATGGACAAAGCCTTTTGGCGAATTGGTCTCATTAGGACTTTTGATAAGCATCACCTGAAGCATAAGGAAACGGAACGTGACCAAACTTTAACCAAAGAGTCTTTTGTAATTTTTTGTGAAAGAGGGGAATAATAATTTGAGGAATAACCGGAAGGCACATTTAAATCGTGTATTCAATCCGAAGGATACAAGCAGACTGATTTCGGACCATACCCAGTAAGAAGGCTTGCATTGATCGGGATTAAAAAATGTAATTCACTTCAATACCTGATTTTTCCGGTCGTCTCCTAAACCGTCGGGGAAATAGGTATGAGAAAAAATCAATCTCCTTCAATGCACCTTGAAAAATTTAACAAAACAGTACTGAAAGGAATTTAAAAATACGAAAATCCGTAGTCAGGATCAATAAAATTAAATCCCTGCCAATGAACGTCGAAAATTGCACAGAACGGTACTGAAGGGGATTGAAAAGTTCGAGTATGCAAAAGAAGGAATAGAATGGATTTAAATAAATTCAATTTCAAAACGCTTGGTCGAATTGAAATGGAAATTAATTGTTAGTGAATATTTTATAATATTTAATTAATAAGTGGAAATTGGGCAGTGAAATAAAGAATTGTAATTATATTAAAATTTTTTTATTGGTAATACTATATTTTAAGCATATTGTGCGGAAATTCCTACAGTAATGAGTCGTATTCTATTTTATAGAAAAACGTGGACTACTTATATTCAATACAATGGATATGTTAATTGCATAAGGGCAGATCGGAAATAATTGAAAAAATAAAAAACAGCCTAACAAGGCAAAGTTTAATTAAAGGCACACACATGATTAAACCCAAAGTTCTTTGCAATTTAATTTTTCTATTCGTTTTTTAATGCAAATAATATTATATAATTTGTATTATGCCGATACGCATGGCTTAAATAAAAAGAAATAAAAATACAAGTTTTGAACCTAAAAAGTATACCATTAAGCCATTTCCCTTTCAGGGTAGGCGTGACACTACCCGATTCGGGTAGTGTTTCTAGGTGGATAGTTTCTTGTAGTAAATAACTACTACAAGTGTGGGCTCACCACATCCACGGTGGGCCAACAGCACGCAGTATTCTCGAATGGTCACCCATCCAAGTACTAACCGCGCCCAACGCTGCTTAACTTCAGTGATCTGACGAGAACTGTTTTTTTCAGCGTGGTATCGCGGTTGGTATCTACTTAACCTAAAAAGTAGATTTTCTAAAAGACGGATAGATGAAAGATTTTGATTTTTGTTGCAAAATAATCAGAAAACTACCTACATTAAAAATCTACAAGAATATTTACAGTGCAAGGACCTTAGGGTTATATCATGTTAAGACCAACAGTGACTCAGTATTTTTCCTTCAGGAAAGCCCTTCAAATAAAGTTTCATAAAATGAATTTAAAAAAAAAGAAAATCAAGTTTTTCAACGCTCCACTTTTGAGGATAAGTGTTTTAGAATCTTAATTCTAAAACTTCCTTAATTTCTAAGCAGAATCGGTCCAAGAATTATTATCATTATCGCGAGGTCCGTGTACATTTTAACCAGATGTCACTGGGTTATTATTTGAGGACATTATAGGCACCCACACGATTAAACACAAAGGTCCTTGCAATTTAGTTTTTCTTGTCGATTTATAATGTAAATGTTTTATCAAGCCGTATTTTAGGAAACCTACTCTTCAGGCCAGAACATTGTATTTTTAGTTTCTTTATTTACAGTATGCGTGTCAGTGTAATAAAAAGTGGAGGGCTTTTGCTAACACAGACAAACTTCCGTCACCAAAAGCACCTTTTTCTAACTCAGACAACCTGTCTCCAACGACAAGCTCTTTTATAACTCAGATATCCTCAATTCATTGATTTCCACTTTGATATGATTTCTTTTATAAAAATAAGTTAGCTTTTTCGTTAACAATTTAAAGATAACAACATAATTTTATTCAATGGAATTATATTCTGATTTTCAAATTAATAATGGAAAAGAAGTATCTTTTTTAATGAAATAAATCTTATTCTCTGATTTTTATTGTGCGGATGTGCATAACTTTAATTTAAAAAACTATAAATACAATTTTCGAACCTAAAAAGTGGATTTCCTAAAAGACAGGTAGAGAAAAGATTTTGATTTTTGTTGAAAAATAATTAGAAAACTACCCACATTTAAAATGTACAAGAATATTTACAGTGGAAGGACCTTTGTGTTATATCATGTTACAACCCACGTTGACTCAGTACTTTTCTTTCAGAAAAGCCCTTCAAATAAAGTTGGTTAAAAAAAAAGTAAAACAAACTTTTCCAACGCTCAACGTTTAAGGACAAGATTTTAAGAATCTTAACTATAAAACTTTATTAATTTCTAATCAGAATCGGTCCACGAAGTATCATTATCGCAAGGTCCATCTACGTTTTCACCAGGTGTCACTGGGTTGTTGTTAAGGATATTATAGGACACTGTCAGTGCCTCCGGTATGCCGCTGCTTGATGGAAAGTCCTCTGAGATGTCCCTTTGGAGGGTTTCCGCATAAACACCGTTAACTTCAAAAAAACTGTGCGTTTTCGGCAGCTTGGCTTAAGTACTCATCACCCTTGTCGAGGTACTGAAGGTACCTTGTGCTTGAAGGTTCCTTTCCTTCGCGATTCACTTCATCAACCACATTCCCTAGAAGTCCGTTCTCGATTGGTTCTTCTGGGTTATTTTGAACAACAACGACGTTATCGTCGACTACTTTCCCGTTTCTATTCTCTGCGTGAAGGTATTCACCGAGAGGATCTATATCGAAGTCAGAAAGCCTCTCTCCATCTACAGGTTCTTTTTCTGGATGAGAATTTGTCCCTCCATCAACATTCACTTCAATGGGATTTTGGACCGGAGGGTCGGTAGATTCCTCGGCATTTTCGGCAAATTCCTCGTCATTTTCATGTGATCCTAAAAGGATGCTGCCCTTTTTTGCTGGTTCTGTAAGGTATAATTTAGAAATAAATAATTTAATTACGAATCATTGGAAAACATTCTTAAATTGTTCGTTATTTCCAAGATTTCAGAAAGATTTGATAAATTCCAAAATGTTACAAAGATTTCAATGATTTTATAACGATTTTAAAAGATTACAAAGATTCTAATATTTCACGTCGATTCCAAAGGATTTCAAAGATTTCAAAAGATGTCAAAGAAATTCACAAAGGTTTTAAAAGACTGGAAATCATTTCACAAACAGTGAAAAAGATGTCAAACATTCGACTTCGAAAGATTTCAAGATTCCCAAAAATTTCCAAAATTACGCACAGATTTCCAAGATTTCCAGAATTTTAAAAGATTTCCAGAATTTAAAAGATTTCAAAGATGTCAAAAGAATTAACAAACATTTCAATGGTTTCATTACGATTTGAAAATATTTCAGAAGATTTCCAAGATTCAAGAAAGATTTCCAGAATTTCAACACAAATTTTAAAGATTTCAAAATATTGTAAATCATTTCAAAAGATTTCACAACGGTTCATAAAGAACTCCACAATTTTACAAAGATTTCAAAAAATTGCAAAATTTCCGAGATTACGCAAAGATATCAAGGATTTCCAAGATAACAAAAATTTCACATAAATACAAAAAGATTTCAGAATATTCTAAGAGATTTTAAATCATTCCACAAAGATTCTAAATCATTTAATAAAAAAAGTATCACTGATGTGCATGTAATAATTTGGAAAATGTAACACAACCAAGGATCCCAGCAGATAACTTGTTTAATTTTAGGTGAAAAGTGGGGGTTTTATTAAAAAAAAAGGATCAAAAGGGGATTTAATTTATAATTCAAAACTTTTTATATCATATACACGTATCTTGAATATTCTACAAAAGTGCCCCGTAACAGCAGCGCCTTTTTTTTAGCAATTTTTTCTAGTCGTTTTTGTGTTTAAAAATTTTTTTACCACTTCAGCACTATCTACTGATAAAAATTCAAAAAGATCAAAGATTGAAAAATAGATCAACAACCGAATTGAAAAATGCTCATGTTTAAATTGTTTGATAGTAGTTTATCTGCCAGGCGCGTAAAACTGGGGGTTCTAGACGAGGAGGATGTTTTCAGCAGGAGCATTCGGTAAGCCGCAGCCGAAGGTGAGCCGAAGGCGAGCTGACTGCACCTTCTGAAAACATCACTCGAGCCACAAACAGTTTACGCGCCTGTCAAATACATTATTTTTTCTGGCATTGATATGGAGAACATTTTTTTACATTTGGTAATATTTGAAAATTCTGGTAATAAAAAATTTCCAAAATTACTGAAAATTTCCAAAATAACCAAAAATTTGCATTATTTCCAAAATCATCAAATTTTTTAAAAATATTGTTTAAAAAATCTGGTAGTTTAATAAATTACCGTTGTTCAACAATTTCCAGAAATTTCCGGTAATTCATTAGTAATGTATGGTGTCTTATGACTTCATGTTGGATTGAGATGCGCACTTCGAAGTGCGCATCAAAACTGCAGTATAAAGTCTTTTTACGGCATTTGTGAACATTAGCCATATAAAGTGCCACTTTAAGGAACGAAAATGGCGTCAAAAAGCGACTTTTTAATGCTTATGCCGGAAAAAATGTATTTCTTTAAGTATGTAAGCTAGAAAAAACTAATTTAAAAAACACAAAAGTTTCTATTTGAAAAACGTACTTTTTTCTGTTTTTGTTTCCTTGAACTTTTTAAAGTTTTTTCTAATGTATTTTTATCAGTTAAGAGCTCTTACAAAATCAAAACATTTTTAAATCCTCGATAAAAAAATATTAGAGTATAACAAAAAACAAACAATTCTTATTCACGAAAGTAGTATTATTATGAGAATGTAACTCTTTTTATTAAAAATTGTATTATTTAGTGGAAAATTAATTTTTTCTGTTCAAAATTCATATTTTCAGGTTAAAAGTTCAGGTACTTTATACAAAATCCATTTTTTATTGAATCTTCGTCTCTGGTTCAAAGTTGACCTATTTTGTTGATACTTGTTCCTTTTTTTGGTTGAAAATTAATTTTTTTCAAACTAAAATATTAATCACTTCATTTTTAGTTAAAAATTCAACAATTTGATTGAAATTTATTCTTCTTGACTGGAAAATTGAACTGTTTTTGTGAGAATTCGTCATTTTTGGATAAAGATTTAAAAATTTAGCTGACATTTTTTTCTTCTTGATTGACAAATATTGCTTAGTTAAAAATTTGTCTTTTTTATTTGAAGATTCATCTGTCTGGTTAAAAATAAAAATATCTTGTTACAAATTCTTTTTTTTTGAGGTTGAAATTTAATTTCCTAAACTAAACTTTTTGCTTGAGAATTGAAATTTGGTTGACATTTTTGTTCTTACTTCACTGAGAAATATTTTGTGCTTGAACCCAAAACTGTTTTTTATTTACAATTAAAAAAATTTTTGGTTGAAATATCAAGTATGAAATTTTTCGTTGAGAATTCATTCTTGTTTGGTTGAAAATTCAACACCTTGGTTGAAAGTTAAACTAATTTGTTAAAGATTCATCTTTTTTGTTGAAGATTGGTCATTTTAGTAGAAAATTCCTCTTTTCGGTTGAAAATATAACCACGTTTGTTGAAATTCAAAAATTTGTTTAAAATACATCCTTCTTAATTAAAAATTAAACTGTTTTGTTTTGTTTAAAAACTCATAATTTTTGGCTACAAATTTAATTATTTTTGTTGATAATATAATAATTTTGTAAAAAATTTAACAGTTTTGTTGAAAATTCAACAATTTCGCTCAAACGTCATCCTTTTTGGTTAAAAATTAGTCGTTTTAGGTTTTTTTTTCAAATTGTTTTTAAAATTGAACTTTTTTGGTAGAAATTTTGTTTAAAAATTACAATTTTTGTTGAAATTCATATTTTCGTGTTAAAAATGTAACTATTTTGTTGAAAAAATATGTTGTTTTTTTTTTTTTTTGGTTGACTTCAACTACTTGAAAGGCTCCTATACGAAGAAATCTACTTACTACTATAAATTTCCTTGAGTTGTGCTATTTTCTTGGCAACATAAGTATTCGTTTTGCACGCCTCGGCATCTGCCTGATAACGATCCATACCCAGATTTTCGATGAGGAAGTGTCGATATATTTCTAAAATGTGAAATAAAGGATTTTTGAATCCATGACATATACTAAAACACAAGCAGTAAGATATTAAAATGACAAATGAGTACCTTTCAAGGCGGCTACTTTCTTCGGCTCGAGAATATCTTGATCCTTTTTTGGATCTCTACTTCTGTTTCTGCTCCGTCCCGTAACTGTGCTACTGGCAAGTACATCGTAACCAAATAAAGCCACTAAGATGTTTCGGACAAACTTTTTCTTCGTAGGTAACTTAACATCGTGAATTGCAATTAAATAAGCGTCTTTGGACAGCCAAACTCCGTGCTCGAGATGAATCTGAAATGAAATGAATATCTTTGTAGGAAAATGTAAAAACATGAAATGGCAGAATAGCCTTTCATTACATTATTAAGCACATTCCTTAAATACATACCCGTTCCGCTTGTTCGTAACCGACTGCTACATACGGCTTCTCTTTACCCTGCTGTTGTAACGTCTTTCGGACCTCGGAAATCATCGCTGAAAAAAAATGTAACAAGTTATATACCACTTTTTTTGCTTCACCTGAAGTACATGCTTTGCGATATTTTAGGAAGAATACGTACCTTCCATGAATTCGCATTTGTTGATCGCGACTGCTTGCAATTTTTTATTGAGTTCTCGACTACTCTCCAATTCTTCCTGTGTGGCGGATAGTGCCTGTTTGGTTTCTAAGGAAGCTTCTTGCACCATTTGCAATTTCTCCTGGAGGACTTTATTATCATCTGTCATTTGTTGTAACTTTACTCTACATTTATCTAAAGAAGCACGCAAACTCAAGATTTGACGTTGGGCTTCATGAACATCTCGTTCACTTCTTTAAATTAATGACTCAAGGAAAGACTTGCGCGACGCTGAAGTTCCGGGTTTTAAAATAATTTCTTGTGAGGTAATGGTAGGCTTTTGCACTTGATTTAGTTTAAATGTTATATTTTTCAGCGGGATTCTTTATGAGGGTCATTATATACATGATATATAAGTAATAAGCACATTTTTTGATAATAGTAGTATAGTAAACTATAATTATTGTAATAAATTGTTTTAAATATTGATAATTATTATAATTAAAGACTGAATTAATTGTATATACCATTAAGCTATTTCCCTTTCGGCGAGCCTCAAGGGGTAAGCGTGACACTACCCGATTCGGGTAGTGTTTCTAGGTGGATAGTTTCTTGTAGTAAATAACTACAAGTGTGGGCTCACCACACCCACGACCGCCAACAGCAACGCAGTAGTATCAGACGGTCACCCATCCAAGTACTAACCGCGCCCAACACTGCTTAACTTCAGTGATCTAACGGGAACTGGTGTTTCCAGCGTGGTATGGCCGTACAATATTGATATTGTAAAAATTGTTTATTCACAAAAATTAAAACATTCCCGATTTTATAATAAGAATAAATTAGGAAATTAGTAAGTATTATTGAATGCATGGTTGTATAATTTCAACGTACAATATGCATTTTATTTATTTTAAAACTATAATTTCCAACTTGAATCGACTATACAAATAATTTCAATTAGCCTATTGTCAATTTAAATTTGAAATTAAGTAAATAAAAAAATGAAATTTTTGGTATAATTTCTACTTTACATATTTATTTATGTTTACAACTTCAATTTGTGCTTTTGATTTCAAGTTTAACATTAAATTGAGTTTAAAATGTAATTAAAAATCAATATTTAAAAAATGTGTTCCGAAATTTAAAAAATGCATCTTTAATTTTCAATCGTATTGTATTCATTTTTTATTATTTTGAAGTAGAAATAAGAGGAGCTATATTTAAAAACTGCGCGCATTAGCTGAATAATATACGGCGCAGACCCCGTCGCGTCGTTCGAACGGTAATCGCCCGACGCGCCATAACAGCTGTTGTCGACTTCCGTTGTCGGTTTCGCACGGTTTCGTTTTGCGAGTTTTTAGCGAGAAAACGTGTCGGTTCTCGATCGCAAATTTTATTATTGCGATAGGATTTTTATGTGTAGTGACTCTGCGGCCCCCCGTTCTTCTCGATTTGTGTCGAATCGTGCGCGTGTTTATTAATATTTTGTTTTATTCTCCTTTTCGGTGTTACCGGGTTTTTACATGTGTAAGACAATTTCGATAATATAATAATCAGCGAAAAATATTTATTATTGTGGACACAAAGGTGCTAATCTCGCAAAAGTATCAGATCCTGAAGTTTGTGATATTAAATATTACAGTTATGTAAATGCGTGCGTTTTAATGTTAGTATCGTTAAGGGCTGAAACTTCAATAAGAGACGTGAAAGCGGTTATAAACAGTTTATTTTTGGTTTAAATAATTAAAAAAGGTAATTTTTGTTTTAGGTCATCATTTTTTTTTATTATTCAAACGAAAAATATACTTTTTACCTACGTCTTTATGTTTTCTGTCAGTTTTATGTGTCTGTATCTTGTAGTTGCAGCGAAAAATATTTACTATTGTTGATACAAACATGCAGAAACTGAATTGCTAATGCGCAACTAAAATGTATAAATATTCTTTCCACCCATAATAAAAAATACGTTCATGATAAATGACCTGCTCTTTATTTAAAAATATCAATGTAAATATTTTCTGTACCCTCTAAAAATCCTAAAGGTGCATTCATGCCTCTGCAAGCATGCAGGCTGCCTGCTTGCACAAGCAAGCGACCGTTCACACCTCGGTTTTTCCGCCTGCGGAAAATTGTGAAAAATGATGTTAATAGCGAGAGTTTTTAAATCTGAAAAAGCTTGATAAATAAAAAATGAATTGTATTATGAGATAAACTATCGATAAATGTCAGAATAATTGTTATTTTGTAATTGTAATTTATAGAAAACTAGGTTAATTTATAATAAAATTATGTGATTGAGATGTCATATGGACATGGACTGTGCGGAACGGGCTCTTGTGGGTAGAGGTGACGTGCAAGATTCATAAAGATTAATTAAATTGTTTTTATCATTTATTCGCAGTAATATTGTAAGTATCCTTATATTGCTAAGTGTCCTTCGGATTTCTTTCTCTATTCAATGGTCATATTAAAGTGAGCGAGCTTTATGCCTTGATTCAATCATTTTGACTTTAACCTAACCTAAAATTCACACTTAACATCTATTTACTTCTACATATTACTTATATTTTTTAATATTTAACAATATTTATAACAATTGCAAATACCAAAGCCTGTCAGAGCATACAAAAATCTCATTTACTCAACAAAACATTACCTTTGAAGAGAAAATGTCTAAATGTAGTTTAGAATACTTAAACCGGCTTAAATAAATTTAAGTTTTATTTCAGAGTGTGCAATGGATTCATCTGATGTCAGTGATGCCGAATTAACTGCAGTAGTGCTTTTAAAGCTTAGAAGAAAACGCAAAATGGTTAGGAGCTTTTCAGTTCATCCTCTTTGGAAGCCAAGGAGAGAGCAGGGTAAGATATTGTTTTTACAATATTTATAAGCAAACTATCAATTAAAAACTTTAAATACTTCATAGTCTTAGAGTTTATGTATACCATTAAGCCATTTCCCTTTCAGGGTAGGCGTGACACTACCCGATTCGGGTAGTGTTTCTAGGTGGATAGTTTACTTGTAGTTATAAATAACTGCAAGTTTGGGCTCACCACACCCATAATATGCCAACAGCACACAGTATTTTCGAATGGTCACCCATCCAAGTACTAACCGCGCCCAACGCTGCTTAACTTCAGTGATCTGACGAGAACTGGTTTTTTCAGCGTGGCATGGCCGTTAATAATAATAAAATATAATTAAATTTCCTGTTAGGAGCTCATGATAATCTGGTGAAAGAAATGGCAATATTCGACAGTGTCATGTTTAGAGAATATACTCGTATGACAGTTGAGCAATATGAAGATCTTCTTCATCAAATCGGTCCACATCTTGCTAGTGCTCCAACTAGGAAAGATACTATCAGTCCATCGGAAAAGCTGATCATTACAATAAGATATAGTTGATCATATATTACAATTACAAATGTTTATTTATAAACTGTTGAAACTCTAGAATACTTTCAGAGTTGATAGTTGTATTATTCATAAGCATAAAAGAATATTGCACATAGGAAAGAATAAATAAAAGTTTCTAAAATCTTTTCAACATAAATGCAATACTTTGAACCGATTTTTTCAACTGTTGACGTTCAAATTTTTAACTTTTTATTTTCATTGTTAACTTTATTAACTCAATATAAGTGATTGCTTATATTGAACAAAGTTGTGTAGAACTGCCAAAGTTTACTGAAATGTGCTGGGAATTTAAATTGTCAACTTTTTGGCAATCACCCATATATATAATTTAATTGCAAATCTCATATATATTTTATTATAAGGTATCTGGCGAGCGGAGAAAGCATCAAATCTCTTTCCTTTCAATTTCGTGTTAGGAACTATTTGGGAGGTATTACAACCGACAGTACTCAAGATGCCTGAAACTGATGAAGAATGGCTACAAATTATTCGTGATTTTGAAATGAAATGGCCATTTTGCACACTGTTGCGGGGCCATGGATGGAAAACAAGTTGTAATGCAGGTAAATTTGTAATATGAATTTAAAAGTATTACAAGAAGCTTCCCGGATGAAAAAAAATGTTTACGAAAAAGTGTTGTAAAAAAGAATTGGAAAAATGAATTGTAATAACACGCATAAACAATAATTATGTATTTTTTTCTGTATTTCTAGGCACCAGCGTATAGTGGTTCCGAGTACTTCAATTATAAACACGATCACAGCGTAAATTTATTGGCAGTATGTGATGCAAACTACAATTTTATAGTAGTAGACGTTGGTGCAAGAGGTCGACAGAGTGATGGGGGAGTATTTAGAAGCAGTAATTTCGGCAGACGACTTTTCTCTAGCTCTTTAAATCTTTCTCCATCAACAGAATTAAATCCTGGGGGCCCACTAATACCACACTTTCTTGTAGCCGATGAAGCCTTCCCTTTAGATAAAAATATTATGCGTCCATATCCAGGACGTCCAGCTGGACATTTGCCAAATGAAGAAAAGATTTTCAACTATCGACTTAGTCGAGCAAGACGTACAATAGAGAATACTTTTGGAATCATGGTCTCGCAATGGAGAATTTTGAGACTGCCTATAAATGTACATGTACTGCGAATAACTGATAAAAACAATTTAATTAATCTTTATGAATCTTGCACGTCACCTCTACCCACAAGAGCCCGTTTCATACAGTCCATGTCCATATGACATCTTAATCACATAATTTTATTATAAATTAACCTAGTTTTCTATGAATTACAATCAACAATTACAAAATAACAATTATTCTGACATTCATCAATAGTTTATCTCATAATACAATTCATTTTTTAATTATCAAGCTTTTTCAGATTTAAAAACTCCCGCCATTAATATCATTTTTCACAATTTTCCGCAGGCGAAAAAACCGAGGTGTGAACGGTCGCTTGCTTGTGCAAGCAGGCAGCCTGCATGCTTGCAGAGGCATGAATGCACCTTAAATGTGTGCACGCACCATACCCTCACCGGCACGCATGACGTGCGACACACCTGTCACGCATATGAGGACGCAGCTGTGTCATCCCCTGCGCGCACGTCGTGCGAGAAAATCCGCACGTGGTGCGACGCACCGCGCGCGCACTTTGCTATCTGGGATTGGTCATCCTTGCCTGAAGTACGTTTTCGTCTACATTGTCTTGGGCCTGTAGTAGTATATCAATAAGTTAATATTTTAAGGCCTAAATTACGATTGAATATAAGGAGACATATCTGCGATCTGCAAAAATTTTAACGGACCGGTTTGTAAATCCCACCCTGCTGGAAGTAAATGGATATAGTTTCTATCCATATAAATAATTTTCTATCTTTAAAATTAAAATAGAAAGAAATAATGTATCCATCTTTAACCGGCGTCTATGCCTTCGCTTCTTTTCTATCTTTGTTCCAATCTACAATCACTCCTATTCTTTTCAATCTCAATCTTCCTATCCATATCTATCCACCACTTATCCACATCTATCCTTTTATATCACTCAACCATACACGCTAATCCCTTTCAATCTCTTCTTGAATCTTTAAACACCTCTATCTTTTTAAATCCTAGACTTCCTATCCAAATGAATCCTGCGTTTACCCACGCGTATCCCTTTCTATCCATCAGGCAATCGAGAATCTTGTCTACCTTTTAAATCACAGTCTTTCTACACAATTGTATCATCAGCTGATCCACGTCTACCTTTTTCTATCTGTCAGGCAATCAAAAATCTTGAATATCATTTTTAATTGCTATCTCCCTATCGAAGTGAGCCCTTTTCTTTCTTCTCTCAAATATAAATCAGCCATATCTTTTTATCTAAATGTATCTTCCGCTTATCAAAGCCTATCCTTTTGTATTAGACAGGCAACGCAAAATCTTGTATATCTTTTTCAATCGGTATCTTCCCATCCAAGTGAATCCTTTTCTATCTCTTCTGAAATATAATTCACCCCTATCCTTTTGAATCAGTCTTTCTATACAATTGTATCGTCAGCTGATCCACATCTATCTTTCTCTATCCGTCACGCAATCAAAAATCTTGTCTATCTTTTTCAATCGCTATCTTTCTATCCAAGTGAGTCCTTTTCTATCTTTTCTCAAATATAAATCAACCCTATCTTTTTGAATTTCAGTCTATCTATCTAAATGTATATTCCGCTAATCGACGTCTATCCTTTTGTATCTGTTATGCAATCCAAAATCTTGCTTATCTTTTTTAATCCCTATCTTTCTATCTACGTGAATCCTTTTCTATCTGTTCTTAAATATAAATCAGCATTATTAAAACAAATTTGATTTCTTCCATAACAGGTTAATGAAGAAAACCCCTTTTTGAATAAGCCAAAAATTCGATCATTTTTTACGTACCTCTTACCCTCCCACAGTGGTCTATACCCAGAATTTACTATTCATAATCTATAGGTTCTATTTCTTGACGGATCTTGATATTTTTTTAACTTGAGCATTAATTTCGTAGAAACTTGGCTAACCTAGATTTTTCATTTTTTTTTCATGGTATAATATTCAAACAAATAAAGTGACAAAGGTATTGTTGTAAACAATTTTATCAACAGTAATTATTAATCATTCAATTTTGGTTATTTCGTGGAAAAAGAATTTTTTTTCATAAAATCATGTTGGACACACACTGATATTGATACTTACTTGAGATGTTAGACTAATAATGAAATGCAGAATTTTTATAAACAAATAATTTAACAAATACGCAACACTGTAATAGTTTTCTTTTAAGTGATTTTCTCGTTTTTGCTATTCAAGGACAACTTATATACAAAAATCTGTTACACTTGCATATTTGTTAAATTGATTGTTTATAACGATCTTAAATTTTTTATTATTAGCCTAACATCTCAATTGAATATATGTATTTCAAAAGTTAATTTAATAAGCAGCAAAATATCTCAATGAAATGTAAATAAAAATATCAGACTATTACACTTAGAAATAGAGTCTGTAGAGGATTATGACTGGTAAATTCTGGGGTTTGACAACTGTGCGTCCTGAAGAAATCTCAAAAGTTTGAAAAAATTAATTAAAAATTTTTTTTTAAAGAGATACAAAATTTCTGAAATATTTCAAATTTCTAAGAAAGGAGTTGTATCGACCCTCAGTTAAAATATTATTTGGATGTTGATGGTGAAATTGGCTTTAGGGTCACAAGAAATAGAAATCAATTTATCATTGAGTCAGACGTTTCGGCCTCGAT
>CAKNYM010039606.1:0-12140 GCA_932195095.1 Andricus curvator
CTCAACGCGATTTTGAACACAGAATTATTTTTTCGACTTTCTTGGAGTTACCTGTCGCATTCACATTCTCGATCACCTTGTATTTCGAAGTAGGATATTGACACCTCTCAATGTATATTATATAATTGCATTAAAATTGTACCACGAAGAATTCGTAATGAAACTTCTGCTGTAAGCAGTGTAACCATCTACGCCTACGCCAGTGGCCGTCGACAAATCTGAGACGACCCCATGCTGCGTCCGGGAAATTGACTTTCGTCACGGTAACAAAGATCGAATACATTCCAACGGAAAAAGTATAAACATTAACAACAATAAATAATGTAAATGTGAGAGTAAAGCGATTTTGTTATATAATTTTTTAGAATAATATTGAGCTTTATTACAACCTTCTACCATAATTAGAAGCTGAGAACGTGACTCTGTTTATTATTGTTTATAGGAGAATAAGTTGTTATTTTACCTGTAAGTAACTAACGCCAATTTGTTACACAAGACTTACTTTATTGATGTACTCATTTCGAGAACACCTTCTTTTGAATTGATAAAGATACAACAGGTGAAAGGAACAATGGAAAAAAGAATGAAAAATGCGCATAACTTGGTAGATATAAACATTTGAATGAAATGTTTTTTAGTAATATTGAAGCACACCTGCAGGGGAGTATTTTTTCTCTCTTGATCATTTTCGAAAAAATGACTCGCTGGACAGGAAAACAGCTTTTGATTTTTCTCGTATTTCTTTAATCGATGTTTTCTCTAAATGTATCAATTTTATCAAAAAATGATATGGAAATGAAAATATGCATCTTTCCAAGCAGACCAACTTTTGTTTGAAACTTTTTCCCGTAAAATCAATATCGAGAAATTTTACCTGAATTTCCGGCATCTATGAAGGTGCCTGAAAGCACTTCATTCCCCAGATAAGTGCCTTACAATTCGCAGGTGCTATTTATATGTCATCTTCTACATGTACACAAATTTTCAAGCTTGCAGGACACAAAGCAATGAACCGTAAAAATTGGCACCTTTGCCTGCTCGCCACCGCTCACCTGCCCCACTCAGAACTTTAAGGCACGCATTTTTACGTTCGTCATCCTAAGTTGAACCTGTCAGGTGACAAATTGTCCTTGCACCTGCAATTACATCATTTATGTCATGGGCTTACGGTCTATCTCTCGGTTTCCTTCCCGGAAACAAGGAGTTCATTGGAACGCATTGGAACGTTTCAATGCGTTTTAATTGCATTTTTGTCTGAATGCTTATTAATGCGCAAAGCGCAATGAAACGCATTAAAATGAAAACTTAAAATATACAGCATTAAAAGGCATTGGCATGAATGTGAAGTTAATGAATGGGCATTTAATGGCATTGAAATGAAGGAAACTGAGTATATGCTACATAACGGAATTAATATTTATGCGCTTCAATGCGAAACGGTGGAATTTACGAAATAATAATTTACAAAAGAACGTATTTTTAAGCTTTTATTTAAAAACACATCGTATTATAATGCTTCTTGTTGTATCGTACTTAAATTGTTCTATTTTTGTACTGAACGAAGATTGTGATGCTAAAAATTAATTTAAACAAACTAAGATGGATATTATTTTTGGCTTTTCAACATAATACTTTCTATTTTATGGTACAAACATTATTGTACTGAACCAACGAAGAAAGATTTAAATACTTAAAACTAATCTAAACAAATATCACTGGCTTTTTGGTATAGAGTTATAATTAGAGAGCGGATTATAGCCACTATGAAGTTAGCTGTCGAGCGCCGCTCGGCTCTCACACGCGGAGAACCACGGCTAGACCATCATTTGTTCTTGATAATTTCGAATTGAAAAAGTTTGAAATTTAAAAAAAATTATGAAATGATTTTGTATTTAAAATGTTCCAATTCGAAATATTGTAGATAGGTAAAATTTTGAAAAATGACGATATTTCGAATGAAATCAAAAGGAATTGAACTTGTGTCATTTGCGAATAGAAGAGTTTAAAATGGGATAATTTCAAATTGAAATTGAATTTAATTAGGGAGGAATTTTAATTATTTCTAATTCCAAGCGTTCAGAATTTAACAATTTTACTTTGGATTCAAGAATCTCGGAATTGAATGATTTCAGATAAAAATTTTGAAAGAGGACGATTTTCAAACGTTGAAAATTGAATATTTTTCAATTAAAATTTTCAGAAATAGATCATGTAAAATTCAGAGGAATGAAAACTATGATTGATCAATAAAAGCATTCAAAATGGAATGATTCAAAAGTGAAAACATTTGACTTTTTATAAATTTAAATGAGAAGCGGCTAAAATTTTACAATTAGAAACTGAAAACTAAATTGAATATTTCAAAGTAAAAGCTTCTGAAGTTCTAGAAATCTAAATTTTTATTCAATTTAAGAAATTATGATTTAACATAAAAATTGATTAGACAAAATTAAATATGAAATCAAAAAATAATTTCACCTTTATTTTCACCGTTCAAAATGGAAAAAGTTTCAATTATAAACCCTGTAAAACTGAATCGTTATACAAAACGTTCAGAATAAAAAGTAATTTTGAATGAAAAATATTAAAAAATGAAAAAATGTATACTACAAAAACTTGAAACTTAAACAAATCCGAACTTCATTTAAAAGTAAAAAAAATTAGCCGCGAAGAATTGTGATATAAAAACTTTTTTACAACACTATCATGAAAATGGCGTGTTTTCGTACTTATGATCTGTGTGTAATGTGGTGCATTTCGAACGATGCGAATAAAGAACGTACGAAATGAGGAATGCTTACGAAAAGGCCTCTTTTCGTAAGCATTCCACATTTTCACAATAAGTGAAAGGAAGATAGTTAGATAAAGACGGAAATAGGTCGATGTTTTCAGCGACAACTGTAGCGCGCTCGTCTCGCGACATACCGTGCAGAAATATATACGGTATAAAAACTAATCAGTACTTAAAATATTAAATTTTGTCTTTTCAAACTGATAACATTTTTTTATGAGTAAACTATACACTTTTATTAGTAATTTG
This sequence comes from Andricus curvator, assembly GCA_932195095.1. Lineage (NCBI taxonomy): Eukaryota > Metazoa > Arthropoda > Insecta > Hymenoptera > Cynipidae > Andricus > Andricus curvator. The sequence goes on from CAKNYM010039606.1 coordinate 3,041, forward strand.
TAATAAAAAAGTAATTTTTCATTTATCTAATTTAAATTTTCCCGCAACTTTGACTTGAGCAACTATACCGCACCTAGCGGCGGAGAGGCTACCGGCTTTCATAACCTTATTTCTGAATGCTGTCACGCGTTTGTTGGTTGGTTTTTTTCCAGACGGGGGGCTTCGCCCCCCGAACCCCCCAGCGGGGGCTTCGCCCCCTGCACCCCCACCAGGGCTGCACCCTGGACCGCCCCCCCCACCGCAACTTCGATCAGGTAGCGTTTTTTTCACACTTTTCATGATCTTGTTGTAAAAAGTTTCGTGCATGTCTCGTGGTAGGCCCTTTTCTTGACTCGTGCAGTGTTTTTAGACTCGTCTTCGGTTCGGGCACCTTCGGTGCCCTCACCTACGACTCGTCCTAAAAACACTGCACTTGTCACGAAAAGGCCATCGCCTACCACTTGTAATGCAATATACTATTTTGTATTCAAACCAATTCCAATTTCATTTTAAAATATTTCAAAATTGAAAAATTTCATATTAAAAGCATTTTTTTTTAGTTTTTAATTGAATAATTTTAAATTCAAATATTTTAAATTATTGTTTGTTTTCAATATTAGTCAGTTTTAAATTTAATAATTTTATATTTGAATTTTCTGAATAGTTTGGTTTCAATTTTAAACGTACAAAACTGTCTGATTTCTTAAATTTTTCGAAACCGTAGAGTATCAAATTAAAAGACTTGATATTTGCACGCTTTTCAGTTTAAAGGATTTGTAATCAAAGAATTTTGAATGAAATGCCTTCAGAATAAATTCAAAACAATGAAAAATTAAAACAATTTCTCAAATTTAAGCCTTAAAAATGAGCAGATTTTAGATCCAGGAATTGAATATTGAAGTTTTTTACATTCTCATTCTAATGAGAAGGTATTGGTTTTATGTAAAATTTGACATAGACGGTTTTCATCAAATCTCCACGTTTTGAGACCTCCTGAGTCAGAAAAAACGATTTTTACCAAGGTGTCTGTCTGTCTGTAGTCTGTCTGTCTGACTGTAGCCACGATAACTTTCGAAAAAATGATCAGATTTGATTAAGCTTTGGCACACTTTTTTATGGCCTAAAAAGAAAGAACGAGTTCGTTAACCAGCTATTTTGGATAAAAAATCAAAAAGTGAGCACATTTTGAAAATTTTTGAGACCACTTTTTTTGAAGATTTGAAAATTCTATGTGCGGCTATTAGTAGTACGCAAAACGACGAACAAAATATCCTAATGACTTTTCGTGAGAAAAAAAAAATTACTGGAGTTATAGCATTTTCAAAATTCCAAAAAACAAACGAAAATGAACATTTTAGGCCGAAAAACGCACGATATGAAAAAAGTCAAGAGGAGAAAAACGTTGCTTTTTGAACACCCCATAATATTTTTATAACAGTTTTTTGAATTCTTTGAAAAATAAAAAATTCCAATTTTGATCGCACAAAAAAATGATAAAAAATCAAAAATTCCATTTTGCTGTCAAACGATGCAAGATACGAGAAAAGATCATTCCACCAAAATTGTGCACCTAAAAAAGATTTACAAATTTCTAATGAGTCACTTTTTGATATGACGCGTAGTTTTTGTTTTATTCGTAAAAAACAGCATTGAAAATAGAAAAATCAAATTTGTAGACGAATAACACGAGCTAAAAAAATGACATAAACAAAATTTGTTTATTCAAGAAGAAGGTACAAATTTGTTGTGAACCATGTTTCGATAGGATGAGTAGTTTTTGTTTTATTCGTGAAAATAACATTGACAGTAAAAAAATCAAATTTTTGAAAAAACAATGCAGGGTACGAAAACAGATAAATGAACAAAAATTTTGCATTAAAAAAAGGTTTACAAACTTGTAATCAATTTTTGTTGTAAGAATATATTCAAAATGAAAAAAAATTAACTTTTTTGAAAAACGGAACAAGCTAAAATAAAATTTTAACTAATAAAATTTGTCGCCTAAATTATATAATTATTTTTCATTTGAAATCAAATACAAATTTAGTAATTTGTATATGAAGAACATATAACACGAAGCACAAAGTGCGCGCTCAGTGTATTTACCAAATCGCGCGCCGTAAGTGCGCTCAAACTTTTTTGTTTCTATCATACGGTGCACAGAACCGAGCGTGGAACGCAAGGTTCAAATGATTTTCGAATCAAATATCGAGCGCGAAGCGCGAGTGTCTGTATGAGAATGTGTTCCTGAATGTCACATAAAATTTTCAGGAGGGGAGATCTGGCGAGTTGAACGCAAAAGGGTGTTGAGTTTTTTTTCGTGAAATATTCCGTTTTCCTTGAATAACTGGGGAACGAAGCAACCTTCGAATTTGATTGCTATACAAAAAAGATGCGCAATGGAGTTCTCTACAAGTATGGAATGTCAACACTCGGATTTGAACAATTTTCAAAGTTTGCTCCGCGGACAATTCTTCTCCGCGTGTTCGAGCGCTAAGGTGGTTGTTGCATCCGGACCTTCAATTGTTCCCGGAATGAATACAGGAATACATGCAATCTCAAGTTAAAAAAAGGATGTTTTGAACAATTGTGGATTTTGCTGATTTTGGGAAGGTCAGGTTGAAATTTGGGTTATGTAGATGGATAGAGAAAGATGGAGATATGGAGGGGTGGAGATGGAGAGAGGGCTTTTTGTTTGAGGAGGTGGAATCTTGCATGGCCCTTGGGGGGATTTATTAGAATGGGTTTGCGGTGTGTGGGTTTCGGGCCGAACGCTTGTATATTTTGTCCAAGCTTTTGCATACATCTACATAGCTCAGTGTTAGCTGTCTCCGTGTTTTCGCGGTGTGTTCGCCGACCGCTGCCGAGCGTGGCGAGGCGGATGCCCCGCTGCGAGTCGAATTGCCAGAGACGGGTGACCCTTTCATTGTTATGAGATTGGGGCCGGTCTTGCAGGGACTAAATTATGAAAGCATGGCTTATTCTATTTTGATCACCTGAATTAATTTATTTACATATATATAATTTATTATTTATAATCATAATGTAATTCAATATTATATAATAATATATAATATATACATTTATTTAAAAAAGATTGATAAAAATCGGTTACAATTTGCAGTAATGGTGAAGGTGTTTGAGTGCATTCAGGGGTAAAATAACCAATATCCAAATGTATGCAAATATATTCAACATAGCATTTTATACTACACTGCTCGTTGAAAGATCGGGTACATTGATATATTCAATTTCAAATGATTCACTTTTTAAAATCTTTAACTAAAAATCGGGCAATTTGAAGATATTACATTAAAAAAAGAAATAATAATACAAAACAAGATTGCTTTTAATGATTCTAATTCTAATTTTGTTTTATTTTTTATCAACTCATGATTTTAAAAATTGAAGTGTAGTTCCTATATTAAAAATAGAACCATACTTTCTGTTACAAGACGATTTAGTATCTCTTCAAAATTTAAACATTTACAAACATATCGTAACGTTGAAAATGGAACTTTTTTAATTTTTAAATAACTTCAAATAAATAGATTCTTAATAATTGAAGGGTTAATTCGAAGAGAATTAGTTTGATCACAGAAAGTTTTACCAATTCCGTGTAAATCATTCAAGAATTTGGATTCAAACTTATAAACTCACGAAGTGATATATAGCTAATTAAAAGATATGCAAATCTATGAGTCGGGGATACAGTTTACTTTTTCAAGAACAAACATTAATTTTTTGAAATGTTACTTTCGTTGATTTGATTTTTCAGCACTTTTCTGTTTGAACTACAAAATTTTTCCGTTTATATATGAATAAAATATTTACTAATCATATTTTAAGCCCCATTTTTTCTTTGATTTAAATACATTTCAATCTTATTTAAATTTTCATTATTTTAAATTCAAGTGCACAAAGTGAAAATGATATTTTTATCGATCGACGGATAAAGATATGCTCTACATATGAATATACATAGTTTTGTACTACTAAAATATTGCGAAGTCGTTTGCTTTCTCACAATCTTTAGTAGAAAACTGCTAATTTATTTAGTAAGGCTCAGTATTCGAATTACCTGCCTTCCTAAGAGAATCAGTAGTTTTTAACTGAAGTTTAGTAGAAATGCTTAGTAGAGAAATTGGTATACGATTTCGCATATTTTCCTTACTAGAAAACTACTAATTCAGATTTAGGGAGTAGGTGTCAACTTTTTAGCACAGCTGATAAACTTAGCTGGCAGAGGATAAATTTCAGGTCGAGTATTCCCTTCCGGCAACAAATGCTGGTCATTGGTTATGGTACTTTTGTATGCTCTTAAACATTTTCATTATTATTGCAAGTATTAACCGATTTTCTTGAATCTTTTTTCACTTTCTCCTACTTACATAAATAAATTAATTCAGCTAATTGGAATGGGATTAATCCATGCTGTCATAATTTCAGTTTTTGTAACCGGCCTTAGACTCATAACAATGAAGGGGTCGTCCGTTCCAGGTGGTTTGACTAGCGGCGGGGTGTCTGCCTCGTCTCGTTCGGCGGCGTTCGGCGAACGCGCCGCGAAAGTGCGGAGACGGCTAACACTGATTGTCACTGCTACTGTACATACGTTTTCGATTATTAAACAAAATAGGAACAATTGTTCGAAAAACCGGCTCTGTACGTCAACGGCGATACCACGCTGGAAACACCAGTTCTCGTAAGATCACTGAAGTTAAGCATTGTTGGGCGCGGTTAGTACTTGGATGGGTGACTGTTCAGGAATACTGCGTTGCTGTTGACCCACCGTGGGTGTGGTGGGCCCACATTGGTATTAAATATCCACCTAGAAACACTACCCGAATCGGGTAGTGAGGCAATGAACTTTCGAGTTCGAACTGCTAATCAATGTATGTATGTAAGGTCGATAGAACGTTGAGTAAATAAAGTTCCTTTTCAGTCTAAAATGAAAACAAATTTAACAATCACTTAATATGTAGAGGAAAAATGTTCCAAAAAGTTCGACATTTCAAACTCAGTTAAAAAAAAACAACAATTTTTCTATTGAATAATTGAATAATTTCTTCAATTTTTAATGATTACAATTTTAGAATAGAATTCTGAATTTTCATGGCAAGCGCTAAATTTCCAATTTTTCCCTATCATAAGTTTAAATTTTGCGATTAAAATTGAAATGGTTGAATTTCGAAAAGTATAATATTCAAAAGTAAATATTCAATGTTTTTCAGTTCAGTTCAGTTCAATTCAGTTTTCTTAGTAACGCCATTTCTTCATTCATTGCGGTGCGCTCTTCTCTGAGTGAATCTGCATAAGCATCCGATTCGCTCAAAGCTTGTTCCAAACTCTTCACTTCTTCCTTAACCTGCTCGTACTTCTCGGTTATGTTCTTCAATTTTTCTTCGTATTGATGCAAACTCTTTTTGAGTCGTTTAATTTCCTGGGTGGGGTTACTCACAGATGTAGGTGGCAGATTTTCATTCGAAGTAAATCGCGAAGGCTGCGAGAATAAGGACTGAATGTAAAACTTGGAAAGAAGACATATTAACAGGAAAGAGGTTACATGAGAATTCACTAATATTAATTGAAATTGACATTCCTCACAAAATTACCCAAAATCTATTTATTTGCAACAATTATGTACTGAATGCATGTAAAATTGCAAGTTAGCAATAGCAGGGATCACAGCGTTCGATTGTCATTTATACTGCAAAATCTGTTTTCGTTTTGACATCTTTTGAAATATTCTCTTTGACTTACTTTTTGAAAATAAAAAATTATTATAAATTTTCTTCTAGAATTTCAAATTATTTGTAAAACTCTTTCAAAACTTCTAAATATCTTTTAACATCATTCTAATTTTTGCTCAAATAAAAAAATTTTTAATTATTTTCAAATCTTTTCAAAACTTTAAAATATCTCTTAAACTAACTCGATTGTTTCTAAATTAATAATTGTTAAATTATTATTTATTCTTCAACATTTATTTTTAAATATTCTTTATTATTCTTGTAAAATTAATTTTGCAAAGTGAAAAAACATTTCAAATTTTCCCACGAATCTGAAGAAATTTTTTTTATTATCTCAAAACCTTTCAAAATCCTTAAGCGCATGTAACACTTATCCGATTTGTACTTTACCGACATATTTTTTATCATACTAGTAGTCGTGCGCGCGCCTACTAATTTTTGTTATGAAAAAGAATAAACCAAATACTTATTTTTTCTATGTTATTTATATTTAATTAATGTTACAAAATATTCGTAAAAAATAATTAGAAGGCTCTACAGGATGATGTTGAAGCTAAAGGAGTAATGGATTTCTCATAATTTATTTGTAGGTAAATTCTGTCACCGTTATCATCTTCAAAAAATTGTGAATATAATTATAATTCAATTTATTATAATCGGCTCTTAAATTTATTTAACACTTAACTTATTTATAAATGATATTGGCGTAATACATTTTTTATTTTATAAATTAAAAGAAATCTTATTTATAAAATAAATTGTGAATTATTCGTTTTAACATGTATATGAGCATATAAATTTCAAATTGATAAATACTGCGAATAATATTAATTTTCATTATTATAAAAGCTTTACAAAGTTTAAAAAAATGAATGATACATAGAATAGTGGCAGTAATTACCAATCTTTCAGTTTTCAAGAAATATGATAACAAATTTTTTAATTGTCCATTTGCTCCGCAATTATTGCTGTTTATACTCTATAGTAATCCATTCGCCACTAATATTTTATTATGCATTGAGAGATGTGGTGAATTTTTTTCATGAAAAATTAATTTTTTAATTTTTATCATAAATGATGCACGTTATTACGAAAAAGTAAAATGTATTTTAGTATAACTTTTTTTTACATGAACATTTTTGTGTGAACATTGTTATCGTATCTGTTGTTTACGTCAAAATGATTAAATTCTTTTATTATAAGAAGAAAATTATCCTGTCGATAGAACTTTCCAGGCCTTTATAAACGTTACAGTATCTTTCTTATTAAAAACTCAATTAAACAAAAACGTTTCAAACAATATATTTTTTTTTCCTTCTGCGAAAATCTGTCAATTTTTTATTCTTCAAAAAATCTATAGTGGTTGATAAATTCGTGGTTTTAATTGGAAAATAGTGTCTTTAGTGTCTTTGTTTTCAAAATAGTAGCAAAACAGCGTCATCGCTTGAAAAAAGTGTCAAATAGTGTCAATAGTGTGTTTTGAGCCCGAGGCCTGAATTTGTAGTTTATTATTCTAAGGGCGGCTACAGCCTAATTTATTTAAGAATAGTGACCTATTCAAACCGAAAAAAGCAGAGAAACTGCCCTACGAAAAACGTCGGATTGAAAATTATTCGAAAGTATTGTATTTTGAATGCGAAGTTGTCTAAAAGCAGATGTCCAGAGAATATCTCGGGAGTGCGCAGCAATAATTTTTAATTCGACGTTTTTTGCAGCAAGACTCATTTCTAATCCAAAAAGTGACTTAAAGTAAATATGTGCATCAATAGTGTGACTGATGTTCTTTTGGATTTGAAAGCATTTCGAAAAATTCAATTCATAAAACTTCAAAGAATTAAAGTTAAAATTTAAAACATGGAAATAAATTGGAAAAAATTTAAAACTCCAAAAAATGTAATTGATTTTAGTAATTTTAAAATGATTTTGGAAAAATACAAGGGAATTAAAAAGAATTTTATTGAATGTTGAAGAATTCAAAATGAGGTTAAAACACTTCAAGACGAATTAAACACAAACTGAAAAAAATATCCATTGAACAGAATAGAATTATTGATTTAATTCAAAAGAATTCAGGTAAATCAACAAAATTCGAAAGACATAATAAAATAATTCTGAATGAATGAGTAACAATTCAGGGTGAATTCAAATTAATTGCAAAACATATTTGAAAATCTCTACAAATCTGTGAAAACCTAAAAAACCCCTCACTTCTTGTTAATGAATTTCTTAAAGTACAGTGAAATATTTTAAAATCCCGTGAAATTATATGACATTTTAAAGTATTTTCTTGAATCCTGGAAAATTTTTGAAAATACCTTGGGAGCTTTTAAAATCCATTAAAATCATTGAAATCTTCGGAAATCGCATAAAATTCATTTAAATATTCTAAAATATATTGAAGCCTCGCAAGTCCTATGAAATAGTTTCATATATTCCAAAGTTGTAAACAAATTCTTTAAACTCTCAGAAAAATTTGTTCATTCCTCTTAAAGTCATTCAAAGCCTTTAAAATTCCATAAAAAATTAATAATATCTTGAAAGTGCATTAAAGTCTTTAAAAGTAGTTTATAATATTTTAAATCATTTCAAATCCTATTAGGTTACCGAAATAAATTCAAAATTGCTTGAAATCTTTTGATATACCCTAAAACCTGGCATAGGTCCTATTAAATCGATCTATATTTTCAAAATTTTAGAAAACTCTTCGATACAATAGCCCATGCAAATTTTGTCAAATCTCTTGAAAATGCTTTAGAATCTTTTTAAATACTCTAAAATATTTCAAAACCTCTGAAACCAATTGTACATTCCTTAGAATCTTTTGAAATACTGTTAAAGTTATCAAATCCTTTCAAACCTTTGGAAATCAATTGAAACATTTTAAAGCTCTTGAAAATGCTTTAGATCTTCTAAAATACCATAAAATAATTCAAATCCTATGAGTAACATTAAATTACTGAAATCAATTCAAAAATTCATAGGATCTTTCAAAATCCCCTAAGATATTTAAAATCCTTCACAATATTTTAGAACTTCTTGAAATTTTTTTAACTCTTCAAAATCCCTTGCAATTTTTAAAAGCACCATAAATTATTTCCAATCCTTTGAAACTCTTTCAAATTATTGAAATCCTTTAAATCTTTAAAAATCACTTGAAACTTTTTAAAGCTTACGAAAATGTCTTGACATCTTTTAAAATACTCTTAAAGTTCTCAAATCCTTTACCATTTTTTTTAATTCCTCAAAATTATTGAAATCTCTTGGAAATGCTTTGGAGTCTGTTAAAGTATCCTAAAATATTTCAACCCCTTTAAAATCTGTTGGCATTCATTGAAATTATTGACATCTCTTTCAAATGCTTTGGATTCTTT
>CAKNYM010039608.1:33830-51037 GCA_932195095.1 Andricus curvator
TTAAAGTTTAAGGTACTTTTTCTTAATTATTATTACCCCGCATGTCTTAACATGCTCTTAATCGTTTACGGGACATCTGTACTGTAAACCTTACTTATTATTTAATTAGAGATAGCTCATTACAAGTGAAGGGTATTGCACCTGAAGCAAATAAATTTCGCAAAGAAATGCCCGTGCCGCCTATTTCAGTACTCTTGAGCCCTGGCAGGATAATTTTTTCCTCTACAGAGGGCTTAGAGCTTTCATTTACGTTTTTTTTTATCGTGCTGGTCGACATATACACTTAGTTAACTTTAATTACCCCCTTTAAGCCACCGTGCCGGGGGTCCTTGACCGGGTGGAGGGTGGCACAAGTACATTTTCGGAAAGCACTAATTGCCCTCTACAATATGGTGTAGATTTCATTGTGCTGGCTAACGACAGGTGAATAACGACAAAATCGGTCGCTAAGAATCCATTTTTATCGCACACTGAAAAAAATTTGGGCAAGCAGCTGTCTTCTTAGTGAGAACGCATCGCCACCACGGCGGTCGGTGCAGCGGCCACACCACATTTGAGTGAGCATTAGTGCCAAACGTGCGAGCAGATCCTTTTCCGCGTGTTGGGAACGCTGCAGTCCCACAAAAGAGAAAGCAATTGCCCCACGAGTCCAGAAATAGATTTTCGCGCACAAATTAAGCAGCAGGTCGCAGTTGAATTTTGTGATCGTGTAAACAATTAAGTACACCAGAAATCAATAATAGTCAATGCCTAGATACAAATATAATAGGAATAAATTGTTTAAAAGACATTTTATTGCTATAAAAAAATGTTATAAACTAATAGACATCTATCGAATTTTTACGAGAAAATATTTTGACGGCATGAAAAATAATTTTAAAATACTTGACTATGTTATTTAAAGTGAAAAAATATTTGAACATAAAAATTCATGATTTTTATTAACAAGTTATACAAATAATTTTTCTGTAGTCGTATCTTTTTAGGGACGGAAACAATTTTTCTATACAAAGTTGCTGGGAATGACTTTATGATTTTTTTAGCCCGAAAGTTTTATTATAAGACAAAAATTTATTTTTTTATAACAAATTGTATAAACAATTGTATTATATTCGTCTATTGTTACAGGGAAAAATTTATTTTGGTTTTTAAAAATATTCTGCGTATGACTTTATGATGTTACTTGCCGATTCTATTAAATAGTTTCAGTCTAATTCAACAATATCAATTTTTATTAACAAGTTTTATAAACAATTGCGTGATAGTCGTGTATAAAATATGTTGTTTTTTTTATAAAACTTGCTGCGACTGATTTTGTGCTGGAAATTATGTCAATAATTCTAATTGTTATCATTAAATGAAACACATAGACAGTTGTTAATATAATATGTTGAGAACAATTGAAACTATTATCTTAGAATAAACCTTTTCGGTTCACCGAAATTCGATAAGCATTTAAGAAATATTTTGGGTGTGCCCAGGAGAAACTAGAAAGGACGCCTAATAGGTTCACCGAAATACGGTGAGCGATACACCAAATATTTTGATGTGCCTAGACACTTCGTTAACAATAATCATGTGTGTTCATGTTTAACAATAGTCACTCACAGTACTTATTATGTCTTTTTTATGAATGAAGGATAAAGAATTTTCAACATCAGGTATAAAATAAACTTTTATTTATGAATTGATGATACGTAATACAATGTCTCGAAAACCTTAAAAGTATATATTTCAGTATTCAAATGTAGATATAATGAAAAGATTCCTGAAACTTGTTCCAAAATCCGAAAAAAAATAAGAGACATTTTTTTGTGGTTGATTCTCAACCAATCTATTCAGATTATTACATTTTCGAAATAGCAAAAGATATAATCCAAGCAACCATACATTTCTAAATTAGCTAACATTTAAAAACATTTTTGGTACAGTATTTAAATAAAAATAGTTGTTTTTTTGACAAGTTAAGGTAAAAAGTTGTCTCTATTTAAAAATTAATTTAAGATGGAAATGAAATCTGCTTTCTTATGAACAATTTTATGTACCGAAATCAGAGCTTGAAAAAAATCACGAATCAAAATTAGATTTTTAAACAACCTCCTTTTCGGCTCATTAGAGACAAATACATACCAACAGAAAAAAGAAGGAGAAAAGGAAAGAGTCAACCAAAATTTAAAAAAAAGCTAATTTCCAACCAAATACTTAAATTTTCAACCAAAGACATGAGTTTTTAACTATAATGATGAACCATCAACCAAAAAGTTAATTTTCAACAAAACAGTTTGACGTTCAACTAAGTAGTATAATTTTCAACCAAAAAAGATAAATACTGAACGAAAAATGTAACAGTTCATACTTCGAGCAAACAACATTTTGATTTTAAATCAAATCCCAAAAAAGATTAACGTTTTTTACAAAAAAAAATACGAGATTTCTACCTTATAGGTTATAGCTTATAGGTTATGTACACGCGCCTGTTCACGGCGGCAGGCTTATGTATTGATAAATTATTTACATTTGAGGTCATTGCGTAAATGCGAGAAGTTATTCTTCTCTAAGAAATCATCCAATATCAAAAGTTCACTTGTAAAAATAAAATAAGCACGAATATATACGACAAACCGTTTGTCGGATGAAACAAACTCCGCGCGAAACTCGGGTTGGGGATGCCGTTCTCCCGTCTAAACGGAGCGTTACTGTACCAACACTGTTGGGGCTACAGCTGTTCCAATGTGGGCACACAGCGTGCCCAACAAGAGAGAGAATCCGCACCAAGCCGCGGGCGAGTAGCACGCGACGCATTTGGTGTTGCAGCTCTATCACGTGGGCGAGCAGCTCGCCCAAAATTTTTTCAGTGCACCTTTGACCGACTTGGAGCTGGCAGGAGGGCAATTCCTTGATCGTCTATGTCTAAGGTTTCATCTCCAGTAACTTTTAGCATGCTGGCTTATCACCTGCCAAAAAACGCAGTGGGATCTTGGACTAAGCCTGTCATGATTATTTTTAACGTACGTAGAGTTCTTAAATGCCCAAGAATTTATGTTGAGCAAATGCTCTCGAGAATATGCTCATTAAAGATAATTTAAAGTACTTATTGTTTAAACAAATATGTATATATCATAATTAATACATGTATTTTTACAAAAACATTCTAGAGGGAAAAAGATATACTTTTTTCAAATTACAGAGTTTCTGAAGGTCAGATAACCTGACTAACCTGACGAGTTAGGGCATTTTCGATAAATTAAAGTTGAAATTAATTTTATCGTTATGGTTAAAAATTAATCTGTTTTGCTTGAGGATTCAAACCATTTTGTAGAAAATTCATCTTTTTTGGTTGAATTAAACTACTTTGGTATGAAATTAAAATCCTTTTTGGTTAAAATATAAAATATCACGTTTTTCGTTGAGAATTCATCTTTTTTAGTAGAAAATTCAATTACTTAGTTGGAAGTGGAACAACTTTGTTAAAAATTCATTTATTTTGTTGATGATTCATCATTTTAGTTGAAAAACTTTTCTTTTGTTCAAAATCTAATTATATTCTTGAAAATTATGTTCTCTAGATGAAAATTAATTGTTTTAACTGAAAACTTAACTCGTACATGTTTGCTTCATAATTTATCTTATGTTGAAAATTCAAATATTAGGTTTAAAATTCCTGTATTTTAATGAAAATTCGAATTTTGTGGGCGAATATTTAATCTTCTTGTTGACTAATTCATCTTTTCGGTTGGAAATTCCTTTGCAAATTAAAACATTTGATTGAAAATGAGATGTTTCTTATTTAGAATGAATTGTTTTTTATTGAAAATGTAACTTACATTTTTTGTCGAAAATGTATCTTTTTCCAAAGAAATTAATTCTTGTTGGTTGAAAATTATACTATTTCATTAAAAAGGACCCCGCACCAAATGTACAGAAAAAAGCCTTATGATAAAAAATTGTAAAAAAAATTTTTTCTTGTATTTTCGAACCTGCAAACTAAAAATTCGAAATAAAAATGTCAGAAAAATTGACAGTTTTTAGACAAACACTTGTCCAAAGTTTCGATTTTTACATGTATTTTAATGGAAAAATGCTTATTTTAGCAAAATGTTTTTTTTCCCTCAAAAACGCTATGATAGATTTGACTAAAACTTTTATATTTTGACGATCAGGCGGAACGAATCAAAAGATTCATACCCACGAACTAGAAAGATGAATGATTCTTCGGGTATACAGCATGTTTTTGGGGGTGTTTTTGTACCCTAAACATCCAAGTAGTAGTATACCACTAAATCCTCATTTCTTAGTAACTAAAATCAATAGAGATTTTTATTCAACTGCTACGGTATGAAACGACTTTTCAATAACTGAAGTAAGCGTACATAGCAAGAATATGTTTTGACCTCATTTTAGGGGATGTTTTACCATCCCTTAAACAATGAGTCTGAAGTTCCTAACGCATTAATCAATAACGAAAAATAATTTTATTTTTAAATGCATGAAAGCTGCTATTTTATGACGGAAAATAGTCGCGTACAACCCTAAAAACTTCTTAAAGCACTTTCAACCCCTCATCAGATATAAAACTTACCCGAGCTACCCCTAAATATTTTTTACATTCAACAAAACCAACCTAATTCAAAAATCCGCCCAGTTTTTGCTGATAATAATTTCAATTGATGCCAAAGGAGCACTCATAAAGTGTCAACCCTTCAGCACATGTAGAACTCACCCCAGCCACCCCAGAATATTTTAAAGTTCAATAAAATCACCTAAATTCAAAAATACGCCAGGTTTTTCTGATAATGTTTTCAGTTGATGCCAAACTGACAAAAAAGTGTCTTAATCCCTCAGTACATATAGAACTCACCCCAGTTACCCCTAAATATTTTTAAAATTCAATACAATCACCCTAATTTCAAAGTACACCAGGATTTTTCTGAAAATGTTTTCAGTTGATGCCAAAGGGGAAACGTAAAGTCTGAACACCTCAGCGCATGTAGAAATCACCCCAACCACCCCCAAATATTTTAAAAGATAAATAAAATCACGCTAATCCCAAAGTACGCCAGGTTTTTTCTGACAATGTTTTCAGTTGATGCCAAAGGGGCAAAAAAATGTCACAACCCCTCAGCACATGTAGAACTCACCCCAGTCACCCATAAATATTTTTAAAATTCAATATAAACCCCCCAATTCTAAAATAAGCCAAAATTTTAATAATAATTTATTCAATTGATGCGAACGTTTCACACAAAAAGTCTCAACACCTCAGTACATGTGGAACTCATCCTGAGGTTTTGAAACATTTTTTTGCCCCTTTGGCATCAACTGAAAACATTTTCAGAAAAATCCTGGTGTACTTTGAAATTATGGTGATTTTATTGAACTTTTAAAATATTCGGGGGTGGCTGGGGTGAGTTCTACATGTGCTGAAGGGTTGAGACTTTATGTGTGCCCCTTTGGCATCAATTGAAATTATTATCAGCAAAAACTGGGCGGATTTTTGAATTAGGTTGGTTTTGTTGAATTTTAAAAATATTTAGGGGTAGCTGGGTGAGTTTTATATCTGATGAGGGGTTGAAAGTGCTTTAAGAAGTTTTTAGGGTTGTACGCAACTATTTTCTGTCATAAAATAGCAGCTCTCATGCATTTAAAAATAAAATTATTTTTCGTTATTGATTAATGCGTTAGGAACTTCATTCATTGTTTAAGGGATGGTAAAACATCCCCTAAAATGAGGTCAAAACATATTCTTGCTATGTACGCTTACTTCAGTTATTGAAAAGTCGTTTCATACCGTAGCAGTTGAATAAAAATCTCTATTGATGTTAGTTACTAAGAAATGATGATTTACATATGTTACTTGGATGTTTAGGGTACAAAAACACCCCCAAAAACATGCTGTATACCCAAAGAATCGTTAATCTTTCTAGTTCGTGGGTATGAATCTTTTGAGTCGGTATGCCTGATCGTCAAAATATAAAAGTTTTAGTCAAATCTATCATAGCGTTTTTGAGGAAAAAAACATTTTGCTAAAATAAGCATTTTTCCATTAAAATACATGTAAAAATCGAAACTTCGGACAAGTGTTTGTCTAAAAATTGTCCATTTTTCTGACATTTTTCTTTTGAATTTTTAGTTTGCAGGTTCGAAAATACAAGAAAAAATTTTTTTAGAATTTTTTATCATAAGGCTTTTTTCTGTACATTTGGTGCGGGGTCCTTTATCTGTTTTCGGTGAAAATTGAACTATTGGTTGAAAATCCGTCTTTTTTTGGTAAAAGAACTCTCATTAGTTGAAATTTCACCTTCTTGGTTAAAAATGAATTTCCTTGGTTGAAAATTCATTTGTTGGAAATTAGTTTGGTTTTTAGTTGAAAATTTATTCCACTAACTGAAAATAATCCTACTTTATTTTTGGCAGAAAATTTATATTTTTAGTTAAAAATTCATGTATTTGGCTAAAAATTAAATTTTTTTAATTGAAGATTCTTCATTTTAGTTGAAAATTCACTTTAACTATTCTATTTTTTGTGGGAAATTTACCTTCTTTGATAAAAATGTAATCTTTTTCATGAAAAAATTATCTGTTTAGTAAAAAATTCAACTATTCTATTTTTTTTAAGAATTCCTTTCTCTCATTGAAAAAAAAAACTGGTTGAAAAATAGTTTTTTTCTTGATAGAAAATTCATCTTTTGGATAGAAAAATCCACTACTTGGTCAGAATTTCATACTTTTGGTAGAAAATACATTATTGTGATTAAAAATTAATTTCTTTGCTTGAAAATTCGTTTCTTTTTAGTTGAAAATTATTTTTTTTTTAACTAAAGATATAACTATTCCATTTTAGTTTACAAAATTTATATTTTTAGTTGAAAAATAATTAATTTGGCTTAAAACTCGTTTTTTTTTTAAATTCTCTTTTCCGACTGCAAATTGCAATCTAATATTTTTCGTTTGTAAATTCATCTTTTTTAGTTTAAAATTGAATTATTTTGTTGAGAATTAATTTTTTTGGTTGAAAATTGATTGTCTTAACTAAAAATTTAATTCTTCTATTTTTGGTTAAAAATCATTTTTTTATAAAAAAAAAACTATTTTGTTGGAAATTCGCTTTTTTTGGTTGAGTACTTATTTTGCTGACATTTTAGGTATTCTAATTTTGGTTGAAAATTGATTTTTTTTAGATAAAAATTCATGTTCTTTGTTCATGTACTTCTGTTGAAAATGAGTCTTTTTTGGTCGAAAATTAATCTTTTGGCTTGAAAATTCAACTATTTTTGGTTGAAGATTCATCATTTCAGTTGAAAATTCGTTTCTTTGGTTGATAATTTATCTTTTTGACTTGAAAACACAACTAAAAAGTATTTTAAATATATTTAGAAACAAAATTTATTGTGCGTAACATTATTATGCTACGTGTATGGTTGGTTTTATACATAGAAGAATTTAGAAATTGGGATATTGTAGCAATCCTAAATAAGGCACTGTTTAATGCGAATAATATGTTTTCTATTACTTTGATTTTTGTATCATTTATATTTAGCACCCTTTCCAATTTGATGCGATACCTGTCACCGCGAAATTTAAATAACGTAATTATTAAGAATAAAAGTATAAAATGCGATTTTTTAAATCCTAATTCAAAATGCTCATAAATGCTCATTAAATTCTCAAAGCACATAAAGGTCGAGCATATTCTCATGCTCGTGAGAATTTCTCCGAGCACTTAAACTGTTTCGAAGATTAAATGTACGCACATAATTTCGCACAATCCACCAATTTTAGTACACACATAATCTCTCGTAGTAATTAATTTTTCATCACATTATTGGAAGAATTTCAATATCAAACATATTTTGTCCTAAGCATGTTAACTCGTAGAGAATTTTCGTGGTAAAAATACGTTTTTAATAAAGATTTATTTTATTGACAATAACACAGTAAATCCCAGGGATATTATAAAACTATAAAAAGGGTCAGTCAGTAAAGCATTTTGTGGTGCCAAAAATCCAAAGTGGAAGCGACAGTGATATTTGTGTATTGTTGATGCCTGGGATGAAGGCCAGTATGTTTTCAACAGCAAATTCGCAAACGCAAGAAACTGCGCGCTGTTCAAAGTTTGCGAAATCATGTTTTTTGAAGATTGCGAGCAAGATATGAATCTGCGAGGAAAAAACTTTAATTATAAATGAAAGATATTAAAAAGATGTATAATTTGATTAGTCAAAGTTCGAAATCGGTTAATTTGTTTGCTTAGAAAAAAATCATAACCGTAAAAATTGGTCATTTTCTAATTTTTGCAATAATGCACGCAGGTCCTTCAAAATCTGTGAAAATATGTATTTTTGTGAGGTGAAAGCCTGTGAAAAATTTCAGCTTAAAGCAGTAAATACTTTGGCAGGAAATCTGTTTGTTGTTCACAGATTGTCTGTTTTTTCAGGTGCTGTACTTTTGAAAAAAAATGTTTAAAAGCAATGAAAGTGCAGAATTTTAATCCCCATCATCTGCTGTACCCAAAGCAATACTCAGATATTTTTGCCCCTGATTAAAGTTGGTCAAAAACGATTGTAAGCAGGAAAAGGCGTTTTTTCCTTATAAACAAATAGAATAACTTCATTGATTCTAGTCTTACAAAATTGCGGTTTCAGTCCATGATCAGTTATGAGTTCTGAATGAAGAAACAAGAAGGAAAATAGCTCCACGATGATTAGGAGAAGAGATAATTTTTGTTTGTTTAACAATTACTGCAGGTCCAATTTTGAAAGTAGAGAGCTAACATTTTAAGAAAATTTAGATGAAGACTTTAACTAATTTCAGAAAAATGGTCTAAATTTTCATTTGAGAATTGAGGGTTTTCCATCGCGGTGAATTCGCGGACAACATGCAACTCATTGCGTGGCGGCGCACAGTGGGGTGAAATTGGAAAACGAGGTTCAAAATGACACTTAGAGCGTAATTATGCACCGATAGTAGTATAGCTATGACAGTTCTGTGACACTTTGGTCGGTAAAATAGTGACCGGTAATTTACCGACAGGCGCTAATGGTTAGCTACCGTGCTAAATTACCGACATTCGTTTCCATATCCATAATCGATAGTGGTGTTCTATACCATACCGGCAGAGTGAGACACAGGCAATGGAGCCACAGCAGTCGGTAAAACATCGACGCGCAAAGTTTCACTTTACCTACAGTCGTTTCCGAACAGACGGTCGATAAATGTGATCTCTGTTTTACCGCGAGAGTGTGACACCGAAGTTCAGACACATGCCACGGCGTCTCGTCGTAGAGTCTCTAGCCCATATTCAGAGGCCCCTTACATTTACCGACGAAAGATGATGGTTCATGTCCGCGCTAAGATGCCAACAGCTAATAAGTTGTTACGAGCAATCGATGGCACCACCATCAAGTCAGTTCAATTACAGGAAAATTCAATGTCGCACATGGTGAATTTAAATGACGCAGTGGAGACGTACAAAAACAGACGACAAACACTAAAGTATTCCAGAAACATGAAGTTTTTGACATTGGGTACTTGTTCAAGTGCAGTTACAATGATTCACTATCATTCTACAACTCATATCCTGAAGGTGTGGAACCAGCAAAGTGGTTTGCTCTAGAGTTACAGTTAATTGCAAATAAATGTGAGAAAATAGTGGCATCTCCAGTTCCGATGCAGAAACTAACACCAAGGCAACAGGAAACTTTCTTTGGAGCCACTACTTGTCACATCTGTCAGAAAGCTCTACATCCACCGATGAAGAAGGTTCGCGATCACTGTCACCTGACAGGAAAATATCGAGGTCCCGCACATGAACACTGTAATCTAGCTTACCAAGATGCCAACATCATACCTGTTGTGTTCCACAACCTGAGTGGGTATGATGCTCACTTTATCATCCGCGATATTGCTACTCAATTTGAAGGAAAAGTTAAAGTTCTGGCATTAAATAAAGAAAAATACATATCTTTTACCAAATATGTTAAGAGAACACAGATAAAATTCCGATTCATCGACTCATTCAGATTCATGACATCATCCTTGGAAAAGTTAGCATCGTATCTCACTGAGTATAAAATTGTGAGTGCAATGTTTTCTGGAATGGAGAGTGAGAAAGTTGAACTTCTAACGAGGAAAGGTGTTCTCCCCTATGAATACCTGGACTCGAGGGTGAGATTGAAAGAAAACCAGCTTCCACCAAAAGAAAAGTTTCACAGTACCCTGAAAGACTCATCAATATCTGATGAGGAGTACGAACATGCACAACAGGTATGGTGTGCATTCAGTGTTAAAACTCTCGGCGAATATGTAAAATTATACATGAAGACTGATGTGTTGTTGTTGGCTGATGTCTTTGAAAATTTCCGAGAACAGTGTCTCATGGCTTACGGTCTCGATCCAGCACATTACTACACGACTCCTGGCTTCACATGGGACGCCATGCTCAAATATACAGGGGTAAGATTGGAACTCCTCACTGACGTTGATATGCTATTGATGATTGAGAATGGTAAAAAGGGTGGAGTAAGTCAATGCTCCAACCGATACAACATTGCCAACAACAAGTATATGAAAGTTTTCAATGAAAGAGGTGAGATCATCTACATTGTATATTTCGATGCAAACAACCTTTATGGTTGGGCAATGGGACAACCCCTTCCTTACGGTGGTTTCGAGTGGGATACAAATTTGGAAAATTTTGATTTTAATATTCCAAATGATTCACCCATTGGCTATATTCTAGAAGTTGATTTGTACTATCCACCCGAGCTTCACGATGAGCATAATGATTTACCGTTCTGTCCAGAACACTCGAAACCACCAGGTTCCAACCAGGAGAAGCTTCTAACTACCCTCCTACTGAAACATAAGTACGTTCTCCATTACCGAGCTCTCAAAGATGCTCTTGCAAACGGTCTGGTATTAATCAAGATTCACAGAGTACTTAAATTCAATCAGTCAACATGGCTCAAGAGTTACATAGATTTCAATACTGAAAAGAGAGCACAAGCTTGTACAAATTGATGAATAATGCAGTTTACGGTAAGACAATGGAGAATGTACGAAAGCATGTAAACGTGAAACTCGTGGCGAAATGGGAGGGTAGGTATGGAGCAGAAGCCCTCATAGCTAAACCGAACTTCCACAGCCGAGCCATTTTCAGTGAAAATCTCATGGCTATAGAGTTAAGAAAGGTAGAAGTTTTGTTTAATAAGCCAATCTATGTGTGTCTGACAGTGCTGGATGTGTCTAAAATCCTAATTTATGATTTTCACTACGGTTACATGCGTAAAAAATATCGCAACAACTGCAAACTCTTGTACATTGACACGGACAGTTTAATATATGAAGTGAAGTGTCAGGACATTTATGCTGACATGAAAGAAGATATGGAAAAGAATACTCAACAATTCGACACTTCAGATTACCCTCGAGACAATATTTTTGGAATGCCGCAAAGAAACAAGAAAGTTTTGGGTTTGATGAAAGATGAATGTAATGGTGAAATAATTACAGAATTTGTTGGTTTGCGAAGTATGATGTATAGTATCCGTGTCAATGGTGACGACTTTGTTAAAAAAGCCAAAGGTGTAAAAGCAGCTGTTGTAAAGAAAAGTATTACCTTTGATGATTACACCGAATGCTTGCGAAATTGGAGTATCCAATCTAGAACGCAATATGTAATCAGGTCAAGACTACACAATGTGGAAACTATTGAACAACAAAAGATTGCACTAAGTCCTTATGACGATAAGCGATACTTACTCCCAAACAGTACAGACACCCTCGCATGGGGGCATTATAGAATCAGTGCAATTCATGTCGACGATGTCTTGAGTGATAGTGACGAAGAATTGCTAGATCTTCTGGTAAAAGATTAGGTTTAAGTTGTAAATAATTGTAAATAAAGTAGGTCTGAGGGTTATATTGAATAAAAAACATAATATATGTATATGAATTGCTTTTTTATTCATCAAAAATCTTACATCTAGTTAGCACAAGCGTAGACTTAGTATTATAAATCTCATAATTTAGTTTAACATTCAATCGCTGTTGATTCATCATTGGTTCAACGTTGGTTCAACGTTGGTTCAACATTGATTCATCGTTGGTTCAGCATTGATTCATAGTTGGTTCAACATTGATTCATCATTGGTTTGACATTGCACAGAGTTGATTCAACATTGCACAAAGTTGATTACATATCTGATTTATCTATCCAGCTGTTGTGTGAACTGTCAAAACCTAACCACTATACAAATATTTTGTTACCACGTTTCTTGATTATTTTTTCGACAAGGTATACGTCTGGATGTTTAACTTTGAGAAGTTCTTGCTCATAAAATCCACCAGCAACCGGTTCTTCTTGATAGTCTTTGAGCCTGTACGTCACTGGATTCGTAAGCATAACTCGATCCACAGTGAATATCTCTGTTGTGCAGTTGGGAGTGTATCCTTTCTCAAAAACGTGCTTGTGCTTGCTGATTCGAACTTTGTCACCAACTTTGAACTTTGGTCTTCTCCTCGGTATATTTCGCAGTTTTTTTAAGCGTTTCATCAGCTACTCTTCATCCTCGGTAGTGACATCTTTTGGCTTCATACCGATTGATCGATGTTTCGTATTATTGTACTTGAAGATGAGAGTAGGCAAAATGTCTATCCACTTATAGTTACCTCTTAAGCTAAATTGTGCCCACATCTTGTTCTTGAGCGTGCGATTAAATCTTTCACAGATTGACGCCTTTAGATTACTATGTGTTGAGTAGAGATTGATACCATATCGTTGCATAAGTTCTTTAAAATGTGAATTATAAAATTCTTTACCTTCATCGGTGTGTAAGTTTTTTGGTACACGATGCTGCTCAAGTATAGATTGCATTGCTGAAGTGACATCTGGTCCACTCTTGCTTTTAACAGGAACCGCCCAGGCGTACTTGGAGAAAATATCTATAACGGTGAGTAAATACTTGTAGCCATTATTCTCACGGGCATAGGGTAGCATTTCAACTAAATCTGCCTGCCACGTCTCGTCTATACCACGTGTCTGCACGCGACGACGTGCATAATTCTTTCTAGCGGGTTTATGCAGTTCTCTGACTACTGTCAATTTCTCCTTATCCATTCTCGAGAGCGTTTAATCGAGCGTTCAACTGGGCAATGAGATCAGTGTTACGGACTGACAAATCTTGTTGGGTGTCAATCAGCAGATTTTTAAGTTTTTCGTTTATTGATTCTTCAAGTAAACGTATTATCAAACTATTATTGTCAATCTCTGTTCGCATAGATGATGTGACTTGATACACAGTACGTATCTCGTTTTGTACAATACGCTGTACAAGTCCCAAATTGACTGCGTCGTATTGTTCTTTGGCCTCACTAACGTTACAAACTCTCTTGCCATCTACGTCGTAATGGCCGTCAGAGGTAATCTTGAATCCAACACCAGGCGGCCCATGGCTTCCTGCAGCGGTTCGATCCAGGTGACGTCCAAACACGTCGATACTCATCGTAATACTAACGAAAGCGTTATGAGTACCCTCCTAATATATGATTTCAGCTTCCCGCAGTTCCTCAATGATTGATATGATTTCATTGTTGTGACTCGGGTTGCCTGCTGCCTGAGACGCTAGGAGTAGACGAATTCGATCAACTAGTTCGTTAGGGTCGTCCCAGTAGACATAGTCAGTCCTAACATTTTTTCTTGCTACCATATACTGTGACAGGGAACCTCCACCTTTGGATGATCGTCTGCGTGATACGTTGAACAATTTTGAAATAAAGTTCTTGTACTTATTATTGTTGCTGGTGCGAATGGATTCACTGGAACTGTATCGCTTCTTGTGTGCATTTGTAGCAATCAAAATTTCCTTATAATTGTTTCGATCGTCAGTGCTTATGTGGGATTCTTCTGGACTTTGTTTAAACAAAAGTTCAAGCAGACCAACAGTTTTCAGATACTGTTTACCTCCAACATTGATATATTGTGCCTCAAAACTAATGGGTTTGTCACCAATAAAAAGACTGCCATCATTGAGTTTACGCACAACATAAACCATATCCAAATACTGCTTCCTATTTTGTTGCAGCATCCTGAGAAATTTGTTTGTTAAATACTCGTAATTATCAGCAGGCTCAGGCAGTACATCTTCTTGACGCACAGTTGTATCTTGCTCTCCTTCAGCATCAGCAGTCATAAAGGAAGCATTATCGTCGTCCTCTTCCCACTCATCCTCCCCTTCCTCCTGCTCATCCTCCTGATCTTTTTTCTTTACAAGCTCATTTTGTTGAACTTCCTTCTTGACTGATGGATTCGATATATCAACCAGTTTCTGCAATGGCATGACGATTGGCTTGAACGTTTCACTCATTATATTTTCAGTGGCTTCTTTACCCATTTTGAGCAATCGATGTTTACGCCGAATCGCCTCACTAGCTTTAGCAATTTGACGGAGCACCTCCTTCTCTTTGTGAAACTTTGACATGTTGACGTGTTGATGTGTCAATTTATAATGACATCATTTCTACTACATGACATATATTTATAGAGAGATAAAACAGTCAAAACCTTTTCTGTATCTTCCCTTATTGAGCTCACTATCCTTATCAATGACAACAAATCCATACTTGTCAGTATTCCAACATGTTGCACATAAGTCTTTAAATTGTAAATAACTCATGTCAGTGTTCACATGATCGTCATACACATGTCTTAAATTCTTCTCATCCTGCTTAAAAAGTATCAATAGATTGACGTTATCTCGAACCAGATGTTTAGGTATTCGAGCGTAAGTTTGACATAAGTAAAAACTGTCAACATGAGCGTGTCTGCCCATACAGGAAAAGGCTCGAATATTGTCCTGTTTCTCACAGGCAACATCATCAAATACAATTACCGAATTTGGTTGAGCTTCACTTGGTGGTATTACTTCTTCATGCTCAGTGAAGGGAAAGTACTCAACTCCATCTACATCATTCAACACCCGTTTCAAGAATTTGTACTTTGGTTGTTAGAGGGATTTCGAGTAGACGTAGACACTTTCAAATTTCAATCCGTTTGGGTGTAAGATTAGGGCAAGTAATGCATTTGTCTTGCCGCAATTTTATGGTCCACAAAACTGTCTGGTAGAAGGCTACCATGTCGTTTCACCCTATACTTTTTTTTTTGATTGGACGAGGGTATCAATATTAAAAACCGGAAGTTTAATAGGTTGTGTCTTGAACCGCATCTTGATATTAACTGCTGCGAAAGCTATAAATACAGCGCTTATATAGCTTCCAGGTCAGTTGCGTGCTAACCTCCATTCAGTGAAGAATGATTGTGCACCATAAAGTGAACAAAGTATCACGCCGTCATCATCGAGGTAAAGGATTGGTCAACAAAGTCATCAACAACTTGCCGTTTGAGTTGCACTTGCCTGGCTACCAATACTGTGGTCCAGGTACTAAGCTAGCCGAACGACTTGCTAGAGGTGATCCCGGTATCAATCCTCTAGACGCTGCGTGTAAAGAACACGACATTGCATACTCGCGAAATCGTGAAAACGTTGAAGTGAGAAACGCTGCAGATCTTGTACTAGCTAGTAAAGCCTGGAAGCGCGTTTTTGCTAAAGACGCTGGAATTGGCGAGAAAGCGGCAGCACTAGCAATAACTAACGTCATGAATGCCAAAGCGAAACTCGGTATGGGGCTGACGAAGAAACCCAGTTCAAAGAAGAGGAAACCTAGTGTGAAAAAGAAACCAGCTGCAAGAAATAAACTGACAGCATTCAGAAAGGTTGTTAATGCGGCTAAGAAAGCAATGAAAAGAAGTAGTGATGCAAAAGTGGCCATCAAGTCTGCAATCAGAGGGGCACAGAAAGCCGTCAAAAGAGCAGGCGATAAAAATCAAGTGCAAAATTCACGTGTTCTACCAATCCCTTCGAAAGTCGGTGGTGTTTTGCCACTGATTCCAATTTTTGCTGGACTTAGTGCACTTGAAGCTCTCACTGGTGGAGCAGCAGGTGTAGCTAAGGCGGTAAATGATGCTAGCGCAGCCAAGCAACAACTGGCAAAAGCTCAACGTCATAACAATGCAATGGAGGCTATTGCTCTAGGAAAAGGTTTACACCTAAAACCCTATAGAAAAGGATTAGGTCTTCATATGAAACCTTACCGAAAAGGACAGGGACTTTGTCTAAGACCAGGGTCAAAAAACTTGCAGTGAAGCTACCTCACCATGCACTCACTGATACCGATCTGTTCAAGTATGCTAAAGCTCTAAAGATTCCACATTTTCGTGGAGTATTTATGCGCAATCAACTGCCAGTAAAGGGACCCCACCAAATTGAGTCAGCTATTGTTAATCTTGATGATAGCCACGGCCCTCGTACCCACTGGGTAAGTTATAGAAAGATCGGTGATCAAGTCCTATACTTTGACAGTTTCGGTAATCTTCGTCCACCTTTGGATCTCGTAGATTACGTAGGTGGTGGTAGCGTGATAAAGTACAATCATAACAGATATCAGGACTATGACAGTGTTGAATGTGGACACTTATGCTTAAAATTTCTATCTGGACAACTGCATATAAAAGACAAATACTGTCTATATAAAAACATGTAATGAACGGACTAGAGTCAGTACAGAGAAAAACAACATCATGGAAGAATCATTTACTCTCACGATAACAGGAAACTCTTGTGTGCTAGACTCAGATTATTTTCCACCAATAGAACTCTCTCCTCATAAGAACTATGTACTTGGACTCGTTGAAATGCTCACATTTAATGCAATTCCTAACGTTGACACTGGAAAGAATAAATTCTATGTTGGTGATCGAGTAGTGACCATACCTACTGGCAGCTATGAGATTGAAGACATTGAGAGTTATGTCCAGAAAGCTCTAGCAATTGATGAAATTACAATAAACATCAAGCCAAATAATAACACATTGCGCAGCGAGATCAAGTGTGATCGCAAAGTGAACTTTCAACCTCACGATTCTATTGCACAATTGTTGGGATTCGCTCCACGTGTTCTCGAAGCCAATAAGACTCATACTTCTGATCTACCTGTGGCTATTCTCAAAGTGAATGCTCTGCGAATTGAGTGTAATATCACTACTGGAGCTTACATAAATAATCGCAAAGTACACACGATTCATGAATTCTTTCCTGTTGTACCACCAGGATATAAGATCGTTGAAGTGCCGTCACACGTCATTTACCTTCCAA
>CAKNYM010039615.1:4233-27239 GCA_932195095.1 Andricus curvator
TTAAGTATTTATATGTTAGTGCAATAGTTTGTACTTACATCTGAATGAATGTCCCTGCTTTGCACTCTTATTCTGTATTGTGTGGTGCGAGGTACAACTTCGTCATCGTCGTCCAAGAATGTTTTTCTTCGTCTTTTGTTTTCACTTTCACTCATTGTAACATAAAAATACTTTATTCCACTTAAGGAACCGTTGAAAATTGTAGTGCGATTCGAATAAATATTTTTCGAGTGTTATATTTTATCGAAAAAATAATCACTTAATATACATAACAAAATCGACGCTTAGATTTTTGAACCGACTCGATATTTAGATTTCCAATGATGCGACGCACAGGGCAGGGTAGATTCTGTAGGCCATTGCTCTGATTGGTTGAAATGAGGCCCGCCATGTTTTACTATGCTCCACGAACTGTAGAGGGAAGATAGGTATAGAGACGACAATGCCCACCAAGCTTAGAAGATTGGTGCGGGGAATGAGACGTCAGGAGTAGGCTTAGTTCGGGAACCAGCGATGCGAGGCGCTAGTATCCCGAACCAGTAAACGGTTAGGAGGGAAGGAGGGACGGAACCAGTGCTTCACCGATAGAAAGTATGCTTAATGTGTGTGAGTGGCATGAGCCAAGAATGTGTGTGGTATATGTGAGTCAGAAGACAGGATAAGCGTGAGAAGTGAAAGAAATTATAACTTGCCAGGTTTTCACCATAACCAAGAACTGCTGCTAAATCTCGTCGATTTTGAATATTTGCCAAATATGCATTTCATTAAAAATGAATTTTCAAATGTATAGAATAGTGTATTAATTATCTCAGTTAGAAGAAATAAATGAAAATAATCATTCAGAATTTCCCTAGGGTAGCATTTTATCCTTATTTAATTCTGAGTCAGTATAGTAATCCCCCTCTTTTCTAGATCATTTGATTTTTTTGATTGGAAAAATAGAGGATTGAAAAATGTAGATATACAATTTAGAAAGCAGGACGTATATTAATTAAAAGAAGCAAACTGAAACTTCTTGGTTCTAAAAAATTATCGGAATTGCAAGTCTTTCTCCATTACAGAAACGTAGATAAAGTTTCTTGGTGACTATGAGCTGTCAAATTGTAATTTGTTAAATATACTTTCACAAAAATAAGTTTCTTATGCTTTTACAGTGCTATCTTTCAATCCAATTTTACTTTGGACTTAGTTCACTATCTTCGATTTCGCAAATTCAATGAATTGTGCAAATTAAATTGTACTCTGCCAAGTTTTTGAATTTTTCACATGAAAATTTAGTCAGTTACAAGATTTTTTTAGTAGGTCGGAAATTCACTGAAAATCAACATTCTTGTTAACACTGTAAAAATACTATTATTTCAGAGCTATTTCCAGGTATTGAAATACGACTAAAAAACCTGTCTTGAGTCATACTAAAATGGAACCGCTCGTGGGATTCCAGAGTCGTTTTTCTACATTGAAAATAATAACAGCATGAAGTTATCATATTTAAAAAAAGACCTCTGGTTTTTACAGAGAATGTTTGATAATATTTTGAACAGTTTCTAATAATAACTATTAGTATTCATTCTGAAGATTGTGTGATAATATATCACTAATAGCCCAGAGGGCACAATACCATGATCATCCCTAGAACGTCCTTGGGACATCCCTAGGACGTCCAATGCCAGCCCAATCAAAGTCTCTTATACGTCCAATGTCGTAAAGATGTCCTAAAGACGTCTTAAAAACATAGGACGTTCTCGGGACATCTTTTGTACTGACATTAGACGTCTTAAGAGAATCCCCAGGATGTCCAAAAGACATGTTCCAAAAGACATCTTAAGGATGTCCCGAAGACTTCTCTAGGACATCCTTAATTTTTTTGTCCACTGGGAGCATAATACTTTCCTGGACGTAGCAAAAAGCGTTTGTTTATTTATAACTTAACAGCATATGAATATTAGGTGTGCTTAAACAAAAGCAAGTCCGAATTTCAACGTGCATTTTCGATTTTTTTGTTTCTTGTGGGTTAAAAATGAACCACGTGGAAGGAGAAATAAATTGGTTTGTTTTTACAGAAAAATTGATTTTTCTCGAAAAAGGCAGGTCATTAAGCAAAATTATATACAGAATATAAAAGACGTGACTCATTAAAATGATTTTTTATCGTAATTATTTTTATAATTATGCATTCTTAGGGAGATATGCGAAGGAAATTGTTTTAACGTAGTGTGAATTATCTATCCCGCTTATGGAGAGGTCTTCAAGTATGCATAATTTATGAAGAGACTGATGATCCAAAAATACTCTTTTTAATAAGCCGCATCTTTTACATTCTTCATCATTTGCCAGTATGATCAGCTGTTTTAAAAAAAATGAATCTTTGTGTAAAACCAGACAAATTTACTATAAGCGACCTCTAAATATTATCTGATTCATGTCTCTTTTCACGTGGTTCATTTATAACCCAAAGGGAACAGAAAAATCGAGTCTGCAAATTGAGATTCGGAATTCTTTTTTCTTTTATATACCCCTTATAAATATTTTAATTTATAATTGATTATTATTAATTTTCGCCTTATTTCATTTGCTACAAAAATATGTCTTTGCATATTTATGGCGAATAGATCCCTTATTTTCATGGAAAAATGTAGATATTATGTTTTTCATTGAATTATTCTTTTAAGTTGATGGTAATCATATTTTTTAACATTTTTTCCATGATAATATTAGTTTATAATCTTTCCAGTACGACATTGCAATCACTTATATTTTTAAAAAACTTGTACTCAGTCATAACACAAAACTTGTTGTTTGTAGAAATTTGTACGAATATAGTATTTATTAATATATGTACAAAAAAATTAGTTATAAATAATGTTGAAATTTCATAACTATATGAGATATAAATTCTTTCTGGGGAAAGAAATAACAAAAATATGTAGAACTTTAATTTTTAACCGCTGGACTATAAGGATCTATTTGGACGTTTTTACCTGCGTTTATTGACGCTCCTAAAAGATAAAAAAGAGGCAAAAGACAGCAGGAAAATGCAGAAGATGCCTAAAATAAACAACGTTTAAAAAAATTCCGTCATATGTAAAAGTTTGATTATAGTCCAGGCATCTTGTACGAAAAAATTTATTTTCATCTGGAACGGTTTGTTACTTATGATATTAATGCCGTTGCCGTTTTCCGTAGGATATTTGCCGAACGAGCTATTTAAAAAACTTTTTCTGGTTAAAAATAGCAAAAAATGTGTTTTTTTTTAAGAGTCCTAACTCTTGACCTATGAAGGCTGGAAGATGGTTTTTTTTACATTTACACATAATTTTCTACATGAAATTTTTTTCTTTGTCATGATTAACATAGATTTACCCACAAAATAATTATTTTCAACAAACTAAACACGAGTAATTTGCTATGAAGAATACGTCAAAAGTGGTCAAGTTTGGGAGGCCATAACTTATGACACTTTGAGGTTCGGTCATTGTTCTTTTTAGAATTACTCGAAATTGCGTACACTTTAATTAGAATGGAGAATATTTTTTCGTAAAATTGACAGGTTCTAAAGTACAAATATTAACTTCAGAATTGGGTTTTTAGCCTCCTTTTTGAAAAAAATCGGGGTTCTTTGAAGACATACAACTCTGCGCCTATTCTTGAAAGAATTTTCTTCTTTTTTTTTAACTTTTTCAGAATTTTCTAAAGTTTACGAAAGCAGTCTACGAAAACACTGTTTTTGGAAAATTGTTCAAAAATATTTTCGGGAAGCGTCGTAGTCATGTTTGGAAAAGTTCAAATTCCCATCCCATTGAAATTCTCAGTGAAACGCTATAGAAAACGAACGCGGTGAAAAATTACAAGATGCCTGGATTAATATGACGAGAGTTTTTTAGACGGAAAGTTATTGTTTTTAGTGCTAATGTTGATCCACTGCAATTTGCCTTTCTATATGTAGGGTGCTTCAAACCTTCCTTGCCACTCTGCAATAGTAAATTTTGGATTACAACATAAACGGTAGGGTTGTTAATGAATTTTCCTTACATATAAACCTCTGTAACAATTTCAGAACTTTGCAGGTGTGAAAATGGAATGTGCGTTATTTTCAATACATTTCACGTATAAATTCTATGGAAACAATCAAATATTTATAAAGCAGATCGTTATGTCTTGTAGTCTTAAGAAATAAGAATATTCTCTCCATTTTCAGTACTGAACTTTTTTTAAATGAAAAATTTGGACAAAGCAACCATTTTTTACATAACAATTGAAACATTTGTTACCGTATTGGGAAAAGTATAGGAAATATGATTGTTTGTTTTTTTGGTAAAAATATATTTTTTTGTACTCAGGAGCCGTGTATAAATTACGTGAAGAAATTAATTACGTCAAAAAAATTATTTATCGGAAAATTCCCGTAATGGGGCATAATACTCTGTCTGATTTTTCCCTACATTAACAATGTTAGAATTGCAAGAGCCCATACTGCTGGAGAATATTCTTCTTTCTACGTGTAGATTAATAAATATCAATTTTGTCGAATAAATACGTTCAAATTATACAAATAATATTAAAAGTTGAAACCCTCAAGGATATTGTATATCATATTTTACTGGAGAAGCAAGAGAAGAAATGTATTTCTTGTTTATTAGTTCGTTATTTAATATTATAGGATTTTGTTATTGTTATACTTTTAATATTTTTAAATGTTGAGTTAGAATCGCAATTTTTTTTTTTTTAAGTGTTTCATTGAAACAATTTCTGCACTTGAGCTCTCGAATTTAAACTCGCCGGACGCTCGAAAACGCTAAAAGCGTTGCCCCGGGTCTCAAGGAATGGGAATTTTCAAATTCACAAAATTAATTTTCTAGATGTAGGCTTCTATATTTTAACAAGGCATATTTAGAATTTTTATGTCTTAAAATTAGTTTTAAGAATAAAAATTAAAAACTGAAAAGAAATTTTTTTCCCTAATATTCAATAAGTAATTAAAACATAAATCATCACAACTCGTACAAATTTTATTGAAACTGTTTGAAAGTAAGGACACATACAAAGTATACTCAGCGAATGCCTACAAAATAATAAAAAGTTTAAAATGACCTTTTTTTTAATAATATCCAATTGCAAATTAAGGCCGATCTGTAACCACATTTTTCAACTTTCGGAGACAAAAAGTATCGAGGCCACTTCAAATCTAAAACAACTTCCAGCGAGAAAGTTGTTCTATATAGTTCAAAGAAAATGTCTGGAATATTTTAGATATATTCATTCAAAATTGATTGAAATATGTACTTTGTAAAATAGTACGAGAGTTGGGTGAGTTATTGGATCCGAGAGCTCAACTGTACCTATGATAACGATAAAATGTTTTCTTATTTATAAGTTTCTTTTTGAAGTTGTACCTACATTATTCAGATTTTTTCCACGAGTGCAGAAAGATAAGCATGAGAGTAGAGAATGTATAAGTACAAAATCAAATAATGCAAAAAATGCCCATAAATTTTATTATAATTCTAAGAAAATAATTATTGTATGCGAAGGACATTATTTGTACATTTTTATTAGTGTATTGATTAATAAGTTCACGTGTTTATTATGGTTACAATTTAAAAGCAAATAATATTCAATAAATGCTCACATATTGTAATAATAATGACTATTGTAATTAATCATTCTAAGAAAAGAATTATTCGTCTAAGCGAATAAAAAAATTTCTAATGGGGTTATTGAAAAAAAAACTCTTTTTTTTCAATTTTAACTTAAAATATTAAAATACAAAGTTTCAAATGAAAAACGCATCGGTGGATATTTCCATTCACGAAAATATTGGAAGAAAGTGAATATCCAGAATATAGTTCGGAAAGACCAGTCCAGCAGTGGGACTCCGATGCTGTTTCGAAGTCGAAAATCGAACGAATCTCTCTTTCTATCTCCACACGTTAGAAAAAGAGGTCCGTTCGATTTTCGACTTTCGACACGGTATCGGAGTCCCACTGCAGGTATAAGAGTTCTAAATTTTTTGCAGTTCGACTCATGTACACGGCACACTCTCTTCACCTACCCCACTGACACACGTTAAGCATAAAGCACTGGTTCGTGGCACTAGCGCCACGCGTTGCTGGTTCCCAAACTAAACCTAACTGAGCCTTCCCCTGCCGTCTCGCTCCCCTTAGCGTGCTTCAAGGTGCCCGCTGCATTGTCGCCTCTATACCTATCTTCCCTCTACGCACGAACCTGGATCTGGCTGCGATCGTGGTCGAACACGGGCGCACACGTGCAGTCGCAACGCTCTGAAAAGCTGTAGAGCAAAGGAATCGATGAATTCGTAGTTTCTTGATAGTCGGTGTAATTAATTAATCTTTACGTGCGGTGTTCTCGATTTTATTTTTTCTATATAGATAAAAATACATCCCAATCATGGTTGTATATTAGATTTCGCGTAGATAAAGAATTTGCCTACGTTGAAAAGAACTTTGTTCTTCAATTGATAAATATTCACGGTTGTGCTTCTTTAATTATACCTCAGACAATACAAATTAAGTCAAAGTACATTTTTTAGCGGTTTATAATATTTCAAAATGCGACCGCAAATGCTGTTTCTTATGCGCGGCCGCAAATGCGACCGCAAATGCAGCCGCAATTGCGGCCGAAAATTTTCAGTAGGGGAAATTCGGATTCTACGTGAAAATTTGCGTTAGAAGGTCACATAGCAATTGCAATAGTTTTTCTTGCAACGGTAAAAACTTTTAAAAAATATTATACCTATCATTATTGTGGGCTGAAGGCGACTTCAAATGCATCGTCGTTTAGTAGCAACAATATACTACGTACGCGATTATGGATGGGCTTGAAGTCACCTTCAGCCCACGTTGTCGATAGGTATTATATTTTTTAAAAGTTTTTAACGTTGCAAGAAAAAATATTGCAATTACTCCGTGACCTTCTAACGCAAATTTTCACGTGGAATCCGAATTTCAACAAGTTAAATGTTCATCTTGCCTTTTTAATGAGTTTTTCTCGCATGATACGGAGAGGATACGATGTGGATACTATACGGATACGCTGTAGCGTATCCGTTCCGTTCATTCGGTCCGCCAGGGTATATATCCCCTGGCGGACCGGTTGAACGCTAGCGTTACGCTACAGCGTAACCATAAAGTAACCCTCAAGTAATCTCGAATTATAATGAATAAAAGAAACAAAATAAATATCTAAATTGTTTCAATTATGATTGTACGTTAAAATTTAAGTTAGAAGTTAATGCCGTAATTGCAATAAGTTTATTTTTTAGCGTTAGAAATTGAAAAAACTTAGTGGCTGTCATTGAAGGTCTGCTAAAGGTGACTTCAAACGCATCTACTCAAGTCTACTCAGATTCGCCTAAAGTCGCCTTTAGCAGACTTCAATGACAGCCACTATGTTTTTTTAATTTCTAACGCTAAAAAATAAACTTATGGCAATTACGCCATTACCTTCTAACGTAAATTTTGACGTACAATTATAATTGCAACAATTTAGTTATTTATTTTGTTTCTTTTATTCATTATAATTCTAGATTACTTTGAGATTACTTTAAGATTACTTTAGGCTTACTTTATGGTTACGCTGTAGCGTAACGCTTGCGTTCAGCTGGTCCGCCAGGGTGACCACGAAAACTGATACGAACTTTCAATTTAAATTGCGAAAATGATGGTCCCTATCCGCATGGAAAGAAATTTCGTAATTAAAAAATTGATTTCTAAGCCATTGTAACCATTTATATCCATTTCTTGTTGGTATAATTAATTTGGACAATAATAAAACAATTTGGGACAAGAATGAAAGTCGATAGTTAGATAGATATTGTTGAAGCTCCAAAATAGTGTTATCCATTGAAAGGTACACTGAATGATTAATCTTTATTATTTTTTTTTTTTGTTCAACTTGTTCTCGGGTGAACCCGGTTTTTCATCAAAGCCACGGTCTAACCCAAGTGACTGATGAGATGAGGATGTTAAAAGTTAATTTAATACGATGTCTGAAATCTTCTGCGATGATGTTTTAGGTACAAAATTAGGAGCATGGTGTAGTTTGGAGTTTGTATTTTACAGCTATTATCCTTACACAGTGGCTGCGAGCGTTTGGGGTGACAACAGTCGCTTCTGGATGCTTTCTTAGAGCTACCATCTGCCACTCCACAGGTTTTTAGTCGCTCGCATCTTGATTGTCTAGAAAACTTCTTACAATGCGACAGATGTTTAATAAAACTGCCTTCTGAGCTGCTGCCAGTGCCCTACTGACTCCTAAATGTTCGAGATGTTCAGTGCATCTTGCGTGCACATTGCCTGTAGCCGAAAGCACAATATGATGAATGGATGCATGTTTCACATTCCTCCATATTGTCTTTACTTCATGCCTTAGCTCGCTATACCTATTGATCTTGGTTATATAGGTTGCCTGCAAATTTTGGTTAAGTGGATAAGCAATGTCATTGATGTAGACTCTTCCACCTTTTTATTTCTCCCATCACGATGTCGGGTCGATTGGCTCGGATATAGTCATCAGTCTGGATAGAGCATCCCAATATAAGATCTAATCTTCGTTTTCTAAAACGGGCACTGGAATGTTATTATAGAAAGACATCCATTCTCTTAAGAGTCCTAGTTACAGGGCAAGTTGTTGATTTATAATGCCCGCCACATCATTATGTCTGTGCGTATATTCTCTTTGAGCCATTACGCGACAACCATCAATAATGTGCTCGATGGATTTGTTAGTGTATCTCCACATAATGGGGACCGGTCAACCACGTCTTGATGTAATACGTGTTTGCGATAATTTCTGGTGCTGACAACCCTGTCCTGAATCGCAATGACGAATCCTTCCGTTTCTGGATACAGGACGCCCTTTCTCAGCCTAATATTGGATGCCTCACTATCCACTTCATATTGATCTAAAGTTTTAGGGTACTCGCCGTGGATGGCTTTCTGTCTCCACTGCGTTTCTGATTCCTCTATGGTTTCTGCCCTGATATTCCAGGCCTCCTCTGAGGATACATTCAAGGGTGTATAGTCAAGATCTTGCTGTTAAAATATTCCCGCAACTGTATAACTTGTGACTTACACAGTTGCCTGACATCCACAACGCCCCTACCCCCTCTATGTCGTGGTAGAACTACCCTTCCAATCGCCGAATTACTGTGGTGCATTCGGTGCTCCGTCATTTCTACGCGGATGATTCTGTTTAATCGTTCGAAGTCGGTGTTCGACCATTTGATGAGCCCAAAGGAGTACGTGAGGACAGGGATGGCATAGGCGTTGATTGCCCTGATCTTGTTTGCTGAGTTAAGAGAACTCTTGAGAACCAATCTGAGTCTTGTAGTGAAGACAGTCCTTAGGCTTTTCTTAAATATCGTATCCTGAATACCATTAGATTCGAGAATACACAGGTATTTATATGACTCGCCCTCAGCCATTGCCTCGATGTCATTCTCAAAATCGTTCTCTAGTTCTGCGGTTCCTAATTCTCCTCTGGTTAAATGCACTATTCTGCATTTATCTAGTCCGAACTCCATGTGGATATCATTGGAAAACTGCTTTGTGACATCAATCACTTGCTGCCGATTCTGGTCCGAACTAGCGTATAGCTTCAGGTCATCCATTTATAGAAGATGGGTCACTTGATGACCATCCTCGTTATCATGTATTTGGAACCCATGAGACATGCTATTTTGTGTTTTCCTCAATGGGTTCAACGCTAAACAGAACCACAATTGAAAGATAGCCGTCGTAGTGCGTATTAATCTAGTTATCCTTGGTTGTCCATGATCGAAATACTTGATTCTTGTATCCCAAAGCATCATCTCACGACTTAGAAAGTCGATGATGCGTGGGCAGATTTTGTATATCTTGAAGTCTTCAAGCAAATAGTCATGTGGTACGGAAGGAAACGCTTGCTTGTAGTCAATGTATGCCATGTGCAAGTTTCTTTGATGTTTACGAGCTTGCGTCATGGCAACATCGTCTACGGTGACTAGATCTTTACCGCCCCGCGAGTTTTCACAACATCTTTTTTGTTCTTCTGTTAAGATGTCATTCTCGTCAGAGTGAGAATATACCATATCTGCAATGATGGCTGTAAGGCATTTATAAATTGTTGGAAGACAGGCTATCGGTCTAAATTCAGATGGATTTTGAGCGTCTGGTTTTTTAGGCAACATATAAGTAGTACCCTTGAGCATAAAGCCTGGCATCAGATCTGGGTGTTCGATGATGTTCTGAAAGCACCTTGCCAATGCAGGATGCACACTTCAGGTACTTGTACCCGAAGTTGTGCACCATGTCCGGACCTGAAGCTTTCCAGCTACTTGCCCTTTTCAAATCCTTTGAATCAACTGAAGCTGTGATGTTAGTCAGCTCCATTTCAGGGTTATTGCTTGCTCTTGCTTTCTCTAGCTGGAACCACGCAGTGTCCAAATTGCTTCTGTTATTTTTGCCCCAAACACCCGACCAGTAGTTAGTCATGTCTCCCAATTGAGGAACTTCGGCGTCTTGCTGGTTATTTTGCTTTACACTCAGTTCACGATAGAACCTTCTTTCATCTGCCTGAAAGGTTCGATTTTGTTGCCTTCTTGAATTACTTTTCTTGTACCGACGCAGTCTAGCAGTAAGAACATCAAGTCTCTGCCGTTGCACGGAGAGAAAAATCTAGGCATTAGCGCGTGAACATTTGTCACGCTTTAATAGCAAGCATTTCTCTTGGAATATATTCATGGATGCTTCTATTAATCGCACGATCCAACCGCACAGAAAATAAGCACAGCTCACATGCAATAATGCCAAGAGTTACTTCAGTTAGTAGCAAGCGCTGCTGTGGTCTAATACCGTTAACTTAGCCGAGACAAATTCTCAAGAGCCTCCACGGACTTTTTCGGTGAGTTTCCTTGCGATTTGCCTTTAGGCCACGCCTCCTGCGAATATTTAGTGGTGCGAATGTGTCAACAGGCAGAAGGCGTGGCCTAATTGCAAGGAGACTCACGGAAAAAGTCCGTGGGAGCTCTTGAAAATGTCGCTCGGTTAAGTTCATAGTATTAGAGCACAGCGAAGCCTGCTATTAACCCACTAACTCGTGGGATCTTCGCATAAGCGTTCGTGCCCTAGGAAAAATGCCTATTAGAATCCAAATAGAAACCTAATAGGATGTGGCTTCTGCCAGGTCATATTACTTTCGAAAGTGGGTTTTGTTCCTGGTTCCATATGGTGTTCAATTAGGTAATTGTGAACTTTCTAATTGGATCTTATTAGGATCTAATGTGTCTGTATTGGGCATCGTACCGTATTAGCTATTGGTTTCTAAGCGGAACCCAAGTGGAACCTAATCGGATTTGAATCCGGTTCCTGTGCGGTTCGTATTTGGTAATTTTGAACTTTCTAATTGGATCTTATTAGGATCTGATGTGCTTTGTATTCCCTAGTAAAAATGCCTTTCAGAAGCCAAATATAAATCAAATAGGATGTGGTTTCTATCAGGTCCTATTACTTTCGAAAGTGGATTTTGTTCCTGGTTCTATGTGGTGTTCTATCAGGTAATTGTGGACTTCCTAATTGGATCTTATTAGGTACGATTTCTGAACGAAAAAAAAGTTCTATCCTAACTTATTGTTATATAATCTTCATTTTTTATAGTTGTTAAGTACACGATTCGCCAATACGGTCGCTTACACTTATAATCGCACGCTTAAACGCTTTGAAAAGTCTAACTCGCTGAGGATTCGAACCCTACCTATACTACCTAAACTTGTGTATTATACCGCGCGCTCTAACTCATTTCGCTATCGATGCACTTGGATCTTGGTTACAAAATCTCGGCCAAGTATTTTTTAACTCAATGTTTCTTTAAAGAAAACGTATTTCTGATGACCAATGGATAGTTCTTGAAAATTTTCGAGAGACTTTGATAACAAAAATTTATTTAGAATGAATTTAAAATTAAATTTTACTTATTTCAAATACGGCTCGATATTCTTTTTCCTCTAAATATTCGAAAAGTTTATAAAGTATCCAAAGCAATAAAGAAAAGTCAAGTGCAGAAATTCTTTAATAACCTTGGTGACAAAAAGCGATTTTCTATCATACAAAAACCTCCATAAAACGGGCAGTTTTCAATTTATCCAATTATTTTTAAATACTTTCTCACTCAGTTTTTAATGCGAAATAACAGTTCACAAACAATAATTTAAAATATGTGAAACAAAGAACCGAATTTCACTTATTTCAGAAAGGACTCAATACTTTTGGTCTTTAAGAATTCAAAACGTTTAAAACGATCTAAAAGTAATAAATAATGAAGAAAATCAAGTACAAAAATGCTTTGATAACCTCAGTGACAAAAGAATAATCTTATTCTATACAAAAACTTCCATAAAACGCACAGTTTTCAATTTATCCAATTCTTTTATTATACTTTTTTACTCATGTCAGTTTTAAATGGGGAATAACTTTACCAACACAACAATTTAAAATATGTGAAACAAATAATTGAATTTGACTTATTTCACAAAGGGCTCAATACTTTTTTTCAGTATAGATTTAAACCGCTCAAAAACTATCTACAACTGATAAAAAAATAAATAAAGAACAATGCAGTTGTAAAAGACTTTAATAACCTTAGTGAAAAAAACCATTTTCTGTTGTATGAAAACCTCCATAAAATGCACAGTTTTCGAATAATCTAATTCTTTTATAATACTTTTCAACTTGGGTTTTAATTTAAAATAACAATTCCTAATCAATAATTGAAAATATGTATAAGTTATGGAAGCACATTGGCTACAAGTTACAACTTATTTCAATTTTCATTTCATTTTGCACCATGCACATTGTAAAAAAACTTGTTTATAAAAAATATATTATTTTCTATCCAGAAACTTTAAATTCTAATCCAATTAATTTAATTCCAATTATCCACTAACAATCCTAATAGAGCCTATTAGAGAAGCATTTTTAAAATTTGTCGACTTCCCATAAAATACAACCTAATAGATACCCAATAGAACCACATTGAAGGCTGCACTTTGAATTTTAATCCAATTAATTTAATTCCGATTAGCCGGTAATAATCGTGATACGCAGCCTATCAGAAAAGCAAGTTTGTACTTTGTAACATTTAGAGTAAATGAATACCTCATTGGTTCCGATTAGAACCTATTAGAAAAATATAGCACAAGGAATATTTGTTTTCGAAAGCCTAATAGAGCCACATAGAAAGATTTATTCAATTCCAATTTCCGTCCCAATAGTAGATTAAATACCGAGTTCAAACAGTCAGAATCCAAATTGAAATAAAAAAACTCTTCAGAACCATTTAGAACCATATAGAATTGCAAGTTGATCCAATGAACTATCTAAACCGTTTCTATTAATTACTCATGCATCATTTTTAGTAGGGTTGATTCCAAAGGTCTACTCAAGTACCTAATAGTACCTGTTAGGGAAGCAATTTCGTACATGTTACACTTGGAATAAAGCAGATCCCAATAGGTTCCTAATAAAGCCGCTAAAATATATCTCTTCAAATTTTAATCCGATTAATTCGATTCCAGCAGGCCACTAAAATCCTAATAGAACATGTTAGGGAAGGAATTTCGTACTTGGCGCACTTGGAACAAAGCAGATCTCAATAGGTACCTTATAGAGTCACTTAAAACACATCACTTCGCTTTTAATCCAATTATTGATTTCAACATGCCACTAAAGTACCTAATAGAACCTGTAAGAGAAGCAATATCGAATTTTTAGCACTTGGAATAAAGCAGGTCCTAATAGGTACCTAATAGATCCGCTTAGAACACATATCTTCGAATTTTATTCCTATTAATTCGATTCCAACATCCCACTAAAATACCTAATAGAACCTGCCAGGGGAGCAATTTCGTACTACGAGCACTTCGAATAAAGCAGATCCCAATAAGGACCTATTAGAGCTGCTTGAAACACATCACTTCGAATTTCAATCCGAATAATTTGATTCCAAAGGTCCAATAAAATACCTGATAGAACCTTTTGGGGAAGCAATTTCGTACTTGTAGCATTTGGAATAAAGCAGATCCCAATAGGTACCTAATAGATCTGCTTAAAACACATCACTTCGAATTTTAATCCGGGTAATTTCATTCCGAAGGTCTAATGAAATACCTAATAGAACATGTTAGAAAAACAATTTTGTACTCAATAAGATGTCAAGTAAAAGAGTACCTCATTGTATCCACGTAGATCCTGCTAGAAAAATTTAACAAAAGAACATAAGTGCCGAATAAGACCGGTTAGAAACCAATTTAAAATAAGAATCCTATAAGAAGCCAGTTAGGATCATATAAGATTTCATCTGCATCCTATACGTTTTCTAAACGGCTTCTATTGATACCTAACTGTCATTTTTACTAGGGTGGGTTTAGGGCAATAAGGCATGTCTTGCTCAAAACTCATGAAATCTTAGGAAATAAAGCAAGAGACGCCTGCGATATGCGCTTGATAAATAGTCCATGCGTTAATACCTTGAACTCTCTTGCGCTAAACCCCGGAATTTTCTCTCCGTGTGGGAGTCTATAATCTCATCCAATATTGCTTGTGTCAATGTTTCGATGTACCGAGGGTGGATAATTTTAGTAACATGGTGTATCAGCTTTCTGGTTCTATTTCCTTTCTTATATTGAGTCAATCGACCCAATTTGCACCTTACTCTGCTAACATCAATATCCAACCTGATGTTACATGGTGGATCTCGATCCCTTCCTTGGGCAAAGACTGCATATGTAGCCCATAGTACTGCGGTCCAGCGTTCTAACGGTTGCCACAGCTGCACAATACACAAGAGTTTGCACCACTAACGCAGTTAGTGTTGCGTTCAAATGCACAGGTAAAACCTTGCTGTTCAGGTGTCCTATTAGTGCACGCAGATCCTTTGTGATGTTCATCTCTAGCAGAGAATGCCTTTGTGTTAGTTCTACATGTTGGAACTCTAGTAGAGCATGACCAAAATTCCTTTCAAGGTGCTGTAGTTTTTTTGGGATTTCGCTGTTTGCATCAACGTTATTCATGACCACATGTGGTTCTAGTGGATCCGGTACTTGATGTTCATTATCCATTTTGATGGCAGCTATTTTAACAGCCGAAAGCAATCTGTTTACAGATATTGAGCGTTTTTGGTCTGGTATATTCTGTTCATTTATTCTTGTGGCTAGCTCTGGGTACTTAAGTAGGAAAAGTCGATGATGTTTTCTTCTCACACTTTGTCCACTTTTCTCTGTCAAAAAAAAAAGGCGCATTACATCTATGTTCATATGGTATGTCCATTTTAATCGCTTTCTTGATTGCTGAATCTCTGCTTCTGCCTCTGGTTGTATTAGGCCATCTACCTCTGGAGGATGTGATGGTGCTGGATCATCGACAGGTTTGGAAAGAACATCAATTGCCGCTGCTCGAACTTGTGACGCGGCTTCCTCTAACTGATGTTGATTGTGTTCGCTTCTACACGCGAAATCAACCTGTTGTTTAATCTCCATTGCTCAGTCTTCTGAGATGTGTAGATTAGTCCTGATGTCCTTCACCTTAGCGATAAGATCTCTTAGTGCGACTTTCTGTATATGAGGATACTTTGCAGCAAATTTTGTCCTAAAATTGCATCCTTTTTCGCGTGTGGTTTCAAACTTCGCACTTTGATAGTAGAGACGCACCAATTCCTGATTCTTTGTGGTATTCCACTTGATGCTCTCCCACGGTATTTCTGTTGAGGTGGTTGGCTGTAAATAGCTAACGCTAGCCAAAGCATCCTCAGCAGGCATAGTTGATGTTCCACTGCTCACCGTTTGTCGCAGATGTTCCTGCTGGCTAGCTGTTTGATTAGTGAGATCTGCCTGACCATCTCGCAGCTCATCATCACCACCGTCCCGCATGCTGTGGCCCCCAGCGGTGGCTCCAGGGGTGACAAGCGTTTCAAAATATTCAAAAGACTCTCTATGATTTCTATGGGTTTTGGTGTTCCTCTTAGTCCCTTTCATGGGAAACCATGTCAGTAGCAGTTCATTCATGTCATGACCGACTCATCTTCTCACACGCAGCGGCAGCTAGTTACCCCACTATATTAAAATTATATAATTTTATTAAATTATATTAATTTATTTAATTCATTCAATAATTTATTAATTAATTTGATGTATTCAATTATACTATACTATAATAAGAACAAATGTGCTGATTTTAATGTTTCGTACGAAGTTTCCTGTATATAATTATAAAGAATACATACATTATTTAAGCTTTATATTAATAAAGATCAACTCCTTGGCATCACCTTCAATGAATTATTTCAAATAAATTTTTAGTGCGGAAACGTAGCGAAAAACTACGATACAGTCTTTCGTAAATGATTCGTATTTTAAATCGAATATACTTTCAGACATGCTTTCAAACTTTAGAAGTTCTTTAATAAATATTACATACGTAACTCTTATTCCCTGGTTAATCATGAATTAATTCAATTTTTTGATGTTATGCATGGCAAATTTTTTTGTATAGTGCAATTTTTTATTTCAACTTCTTACGATCTCATTCGTATTCCCCAGTCGGTTCAAATCCGCCGCCCGAACCCCATCCAAGATGGAACTGTCGACGGTTGACTTATTTTTACTTGCGCGTGGCGAGACCATGGTTTGTTGGATCATGATATATTTGCTACCTGCGGCTCCGGTTCATTTCCTCTAGAAGATTTCACTATGGTATATACTAGTTTTACTTTAAAGCATTGGCAACATTGGTTGTAGGTTAAAAGGTCATAAGAAATAATTTATTGGTCAGAGCTAATTTTTGTATGATCATTTAAGTTCTTTAAAAAAGTATTTTTCATTTCAAAATACGTTTATCACCAATTAAGTGCAGGAACCATGGCTCGTAAATTTTTTGTTGGTGGAAATTGGAAAATGAATGGAAATAAAAATGAAATTAATGATATCGTTAATTTTTTGAAGACGGGTCCACTTGATGCAAATGTTGGTATGTACTTTTTAATAACTATTTATGAAGTATGTCCCAATCAGACTTTGGTGACGATTCTGTCACACCCCCTCCACCTTTCTAGTTACCTAAAAATTAAAAACTTACAATTGAAGAGTGGCATAGCATAAGGGTTTAACTAAGGGTGACCAGATCCGGGATACAAAAAAACAGGTCAGCATTTGTTTAGTGACCTCTTTTTTTTTAGGGAAAAAATAAAAAAAAGGATATTGGGGGTATTGTAGGTTTAAATCAATTACTTTCCGCATTTAAAATATTTTAACTTTATTTTTGTCGTACATAGTAATTTCTTACGTTGGATTTTCTGCCACTGCCGGCAAGCAGAGGTATGAAAAGGCCATGAAAGTACATCTTTTCACGCCTTGTCTTACGCGATCCAAATTTCGCGTCCTCGTCCTTCTGACGAAAAAACAGGACATTACTGAAAAACCCAGGACATGCAGGGCAAAATCAGGACATGCCCCGCAAAAACAGGACGTTCGTTCTCCCTAATTAACCCACATCGATCGATTTTCCAGGAGAAAAAAAGAACGTGCAGTTAAATCTAATTTTCAATTTAAACAAATTCAAGTATACTTCGTGGAATTCTAGTGCTCAATCAAGAATTTTTTTTTTCATTTTTGGAAAATTTTCAAAATGTTGAAAAGCACATAACTTTTTTAATTTTTATCGAAATTAACAATTGCATTAGGATAATTTGCAAGTCTTTTTGTCGTGTACCAGAAACTTTGACAAAAATTCCCGAAACTCATAAAAACATTTTGTTTCAAATTTTGAAAAAGTTCTAACTTTGAATTTTGGTCTAATCGAAAAATTAGCACGGATTGTTTTGAAATATATTTGATATTTAGTGTAAAATAAAGGACTTATATTTGACTTGTATTCCTGTTTCCTGATGAGAGCATTTGATTTTTGAAACGTCGATGATTGATTAAAGGATCTTCTTAACATCATCAAGGTCTTTTTATTTGGTCTGAAGGATGTCATTTTATACCTTTTACGTTATTTACAAGTGATATTTAGTGAAATTTTTTAATTAAATTTCTTAATCTATAACAAAAATAACTTTTTCTATTTTTGAGAAATTTAAAACGGCCATACCACGCTGAAAACCCCAGTTCTCGTCCGATCACTGAAGTTAAGCAGCGTTGGGCGCGGTTAGTACTTGGATGGGTGACCATTCGAGAATACTGCGTGCTATTAGCCCGTCGTGGGTGTGGTGAGCCTATACTTGTAGTTATTTACTACAAGAAACTATCCACCTAGAAACACTACCCGAATCGG
Source organism: Andricus curvator (assembly GCA_932195095.1). Taxonomy (NCBI): domain Eukaryota; kingdom Metazoa; phylum Arthropoda; class Insecta; order Hymenoptera; family Cynipidae; genus Andricus; species Andricus curvator. Next base: position 22,551 of record CAKNYM010039615.1, read on the forward strand.
GTAGTTTCACGCCTACCCTGAAAGGGAAATGGCTTAATGGTATATTATAAATTTTTGAAAAATTTATAAATTTTTGAAAAGTACATAACTTTTTCAATTTTCATCGAAATTAAACATTTCATTCGAATAATTTGCAAGTCTTTTACCCGTATATGAGAAAGTCTGAAAAAAATTTCTGAAACATGGAAAAAAAACTTCCAAATTTTAACCTTCATTTTGGGATCCTTAAGATTATAAAAGGCTGCCTCGATTGGACAAATGGGCAGTATACTTTTCGCTTCCGACCTGCTGTCGGAGACAGCAGAACCTGCTGAGGGAAGCGAACGTCCCTTCCACTGCACGGACTACGGATCTATCTCCTCTTCTACTGGTCCCTCTCAAGCAATGTCCAGGCCTACTATCCCCCACACTTTCTATTTCAGTGATATCTGAAATTGTATTTAAAATAGATTTGTATGCTCTTTTCCGCACAACCCTGGAGGTAAAGCATCAGAAGATGCGTTTTTTTAGCGGTATCCCCAGTGGGCATAATCCACTTGTCAATGCTATACAATACTATACTACACCATACAATACTATACAATGTAAAAATAATTTGAATAAGAATTTTGTACACATAAAAGTTAAAAACGTAAAGCATATAGAGACTTTTACTTCTGGGCTCTGCCATAATAACACGATACTAATTTAATAAAGGACAATCTCGAAAGTTCTTTAGACTGATACTTCTTAATTTGTTTTAACACAAACAAATGCTTGTGTTTCGATCCAGAGTTCTGAAATCTATAGGGCAAATGAAAATTGTTACATTAAATATGCGTTTGAAGTTGAATCTCTTTCAAAACTTCAGTGAAATGGAAAATATTTGGATGCGTTTAATTAAAAGAATTATTAAAATGACGGTGGAAAGATGCACAAGCATTTGTTGTTTTATTCAATTCTGCACTTGCTTCTGCCCACATGCTTGGTGGATTAGGCCAAACTCCTGTATTTTTCTCATCCAGGACTGAGTTAAATGAAAACGACAGCGAAGTATAGTGACGTCAAGCCATGTGGATCGTATCGCGTTATGTATCGCTACTTCAAAATCTACAACAAAATTGTTGGTTTTATTTTTTAACAAGCAGTACACGAGTGGAACATACTATCCATTAAAATAGCCGTGCAGTGTGAAAAGTTGAGTGAAGAATTTAACAAAATAATTAAATTTACCATCAATGTACAAATACTTCGAAAGAGTCAATAATTGTAAATTTTGCTCAGTTGTAAAAATTACAAAATTATCAGTCTCATTATTTAAAGTTACAGACATACATGGATACGTACATACATACATATACATACATACGTACATTCATACAGAGAGACACCGACCAAATTTTATGATTTTCGGACTCTGTGAGTGCCGAAACGTAAAGATCCGTTCAAAACTAGAGATCGAAAATTTGGACGATTACATTACACTCTGATGAATGGGAATGTAATTACAATTTTAATTAATATTTTGGCTCATTTCTTAATGTTTCTTTTCACAATTATATAACCTCAGTTTTTTTTCGAAAAAATTTGTTAAATTCGAATAATAAACAATACAAATTATGAACATTTATAAATTTATTTTATTTTACTTTCATATACATTTTCAATGACAATTACATCCTTCTAATTTTAACTAACAATACAAAATTATGAACGTTTAGAGTTTTATTTTATTTAACTTTCAGTTACATTTTCAAAGAATATGACGTCCTTCTAATTGTAACTATTATTGCAATCTTAAACAATTGAAAATATGAATTCATCCTATGCTATTTTTTTTAGTAAACATTAAATTTAGAATTATTTGTGGAATTTAAAGAAGTTTAGAAAATTAAAAAAAATGTGTTCATCCTTGGCTCATATTTCTTTGAAGAAAACGGTGTCTACTAAGAATATCTTTCCGATGACTTTTTTCTATGATGCTTGATAAATTCCCAAGAATTAATAATTACTTAAACAATTTTCATAAACAAATTGAGAGTTTGCATATTTTAAACTTTTCGATGACTCTTTCCTACGATATTTTGCAAATTTAATAATTATTGATTATTTAAACAATTTTTATAAACAAATTTAGAGCTTGGCCATTTTTCAACGAATAGACTTTTGGCTATTGTTCAGCGAATAGGCTTATGGCTATTTTTCAACGAATAGGTTTACGTTTTCACAGAATTAACTAAGAATATCTTGCCGATCACTTTTTTGTATGACGCTTTGCCCAAGAATGATAAATTATTTAAAAAAATTAAAAGTTTGGCCTTTTTTCAACGAATGGGCTCAATTTGTTTACGGAATTACAAAGAATGTATTTCCAATCACTCTTTTCTACGATACTTTGCAAAATTACAATAATTATTAATTATTTAAACAATTTTTATAAACATTTAGAGTTTGGCTATTTTTCAAGGAATAGGCACAATTTGTTTACGGAGTCAACTAAGAATGTCTTTCTGATGACTCCTTTCTATGTTGCTTTGTAAATTTACAGAATTAGACATGAGAAATTTTTGAAAAACTGATTTTGAGCGATTTTCGTGAAAAATGATCAAAAAGTGTCCACGTTGAGACGCTCTATCTCGGTGGCTATTTAACATTTTTGAATGTTCAAGGGCTGATTTTTAAGGTAATTGAGTCCTCTACCAACACGGTTAATCATATTATGGATGAAATACATTCCTGAGGAGGTATCTCGGAAAAACCGATTTTTTTCACTAATTGATTTCACGAATATGCGCTCTATCTTGGTAACCAATGAATATTTTTGAAATATATAGGGCTCATTTTGAAGGTGATCAAATTTTCTATAAATCATGTGCTAAGTACTTTAGTGATAAGATACATCCTTTAGGAGATATTCCCGAAAATCGATATTCGGTATTTATGGCCTAATGATGTGCGCTCTATGTCGGCAACCAATTAATATTTTCTAAAGTTATAGGGCTTGTTCGAAAGGCAATTTAATTCTCTACAAATCATATGAGAACAACTTTTGTGATAAAATACATCCCTGAGGGGATATTCTCAAAAAACTGATTATTGGTACTTTTGACTGAACAAAAAAGTGATTTTCTCGCGAAAAGGATCTGTTCAGATTTTGTCTCAAACGATTTTTGAGCACTCCTAGGTACCCGAAAGAGCATGCCACACTCACTTTTCTTAGGTATTTCAAGCAGACTTTTTTTTGCTTCCCGACCACCGTGTGCAGTCTTTTCTTTTTGTTAATTTCTTCCAGTACTTTAATAATCTCTTCAATTGAATGATATTTTGCTTCATCAAGATTTTCTGGAATAATTTTTCTCTTGCAATATATTTTTTCATAGATTTTACTGTGATTTAGCACTTAATCGAACATGTAACCGGTATTATTATTACCTATTATACTATGCCTTTTTATTTTTGAAACCCCTGTGAAACAAAGGTCTATACACGGGTTATCTTCGTTGCTTACAACCAGACGACTCAACTTCACCATGTATGGGCCTGTGACTCGGTGTCAAACTTCCCGCTCGACATTAGTTAAAACGAAATACTATGTATTTCTATAAAAATTTGTACGCGCCGACATTTTAGAGGTTTTTAGGTCCCGGAAGCTGGAATTACAACATTGTCATATCGATATGGGCACTATGCCATAATTTAGTGCCTATTTAGTGCTAATTTATGCTGCAGAAAAAAAATTTTGTGCCCGGTAATTTTGGTCAAAGACATGTAGTAGTGCCAGCTTCAGCTGAAGCCACAACTCCGGTATGCGAAACTCGGAAACTATTAATGATATCAAATTCTCCTTTGCGCAGGAATTTAGTGCTAATTAAGTGCTCTGGATTTGTGCTATGCACAAAATCCGGGAACTTTTTTTTTTTTACCAAAAACGTGTAGTAATGCTAGCTTCAGGTGACTCTGGTATGTGAAACTTGGAAACTATTAGTGGTATCAAATTGTTCTTTGTGCAGCAATTTAGTGCTTATTTAGTGCTAATTTATGTCGCAAAAATTAAATTTTGTGCCCGGTAATTTTGGTCAAAAACATGTAGTAGTGCCAGCTTCAGGTGACTCTGGTATGTGAAACTTGGAAACTATTATTGGTATGAAATTGTTCTTTGTGCAGGAATTTAGTGCTTTTTTAGTGCTAATTTATGCCACAAAAATTAAATTTTGTGCCCGGTAATTTTGGTCAAAAACATGTAGTAGTGCCAGCTTCAGGTGACTCTGGTATGTGAAACTTGGAAACTATTAGTGGTATCAAATTGTTGTTTGTGCAGAAATTTAGTGCTTATTTAGTGCTAATTTATGCCGCAAAAATTAAATTTTGTGCCCGGTAATTTTGGTTAAAAACATGTAGTAGTGCCAGCTTCAGCTGAAGCCACAACTCCGGTATGCGAAACTCGGAAACTATTAATGATATCAAATTCTCCTTAGCGCAGGAATTTAGTGCTAATTAAGTGCTCTGGATTTGTGCTATGCACAAAATCCGGGCACTTTTTTTTTTTACCAAAAACATGTAGTAATGCTAGCTTCAGGTGACTCTGGTATGTGAAACTTGGAAACTATTAGTGGTATCAAATTCTTCTTTGTGCAGGAATTTAGTGCTTATTTAGTGCTAATTTATGCCGCAAAAATTAAATTTTGTGCCCGGTAATTTTGGTCAAAAACA
>CAKNYM010039620.1:5677-24489 GCA_932195095.1 Andricus curvator
AATTTGAAGTTAAAAAAATTAATTCAAAAGAAAAAACGAATTTTCAACCAAATAGTTAAATTTTAACCAATCAAATGAATTTTCAATTGAAAAAATGAATTTTAAACTAAATTAAAGAATCTTCAAACCAAAAAATTAATTTTTATCCACACAGTTTCCAAAGATCCAAAGAAATGAACTTTTAACTAAAATGATGAATCTTCAGAAAAAAAAATTAATTTTTATCCAAATAATTTAGTTTTCAAAGAAAGAGACGAATTTTAAACAAAATAAATGAATTTTCAACCAAATACATGAATTTTCAACCAAATAGTTTATTTTTCAACTAAATCAGATACATTTTTAACCAAACATGGAATAGTTAAATTTTCAAATAAAAAAAATTAATTTTCTACCAAATAATAGTAGTAAAAATAATAGGAATAATTCAATTTGAAGTTAAAAAAATTATTTCGAAAGAAAAAACGAATTTTCAACCAAATAGTTAAATTTTAACCAATCAAATGAATTTTCAATTAAAAAACATGAATTTTAAACTAAATTGATGAATCTTCAAACCAAAAAATTAATTTTTATCCACACAGTTTCCAAAGATCCAAAGAAATGAACTTTTAACTAAAATGATGAATCTTCAAAAAAAAAAAAAAATTGTATCCAAATAATTTAATTTCAAAGAAAGAGACGAATTTTAAACAAAATACATGAATTTTCAACCAAATATTTTATTTTTCAACTAAAGAAGATACATTTTTAACCAAACATGGAATAGTTAAATTTTCAAATAAAAAAAAATTAATTTTCTACCAAAATAATAGTAGTAAAAATAATAGGAATAATTTAATTTGAAGTTAAAAAAATTAATTCAAAAGAAAAAACGAATTTTCAAGCAAATAGTTAAATTTTAACCAATCAAATGAATTTTCAATTAAAAAACATGAATTTTAAACAAAGCACATGAACTTCCAACCAAACATGGAATAGTTCAATTTACAGTTTAAAAAAAAATTTGAAATTTCAACCAAAAAAAAAGCTTTTGAACTAAAATAATTAATGATGTTGAGAATCATTTAATCAAAACGGATTAATTTTCAAAGACGCAGTAGCATTTTTTTTTCTTTTAGCAGAAAAAAAATTTCATTCGAAATTTTTAATTTTCATGACAAAAATAATAATTGTCAACCAAAATGAACAACTTTTTAATAAAATTATGGAACTTTCAACAAAATAATAAAATTTTGACCCATAAATGATAAAACTTTTAACCAAAAGAATAATTCGCAACCACTCAAATATTTATTTGCACATTTCTCATCATCTAATCAGTCTTTTGGGGCGCTAATCGAGTGCTGGCTATCCCGTCAGGACCTACACATTTTCTGTCTCATTTAAATATTTTTGTGTACATTTTCGAAAAGAGTCAATTTGTTTGAAAGTATAAAAAAAAAATGTAAATTGAAAAAAAATTATATTTCATCATTTGGACAGCCTTTGAAATCATTTCTAACGTCAACCATCTGAAATAGATTTTATCAGGACCGACTGAATAGCGCTAGATTAACTATAAAAAAACGTTTCACTTCTAAGCGTCATATTTGCGGTCTGGATGGACTATCCTGGCCCAGAATAGTTCCCCGATAATTTACTACACGGGTTTCCTAACTTTCTAGGATTCCCTGACTTGTAGCAACCGGCAATAAAGTAATTATATTTATAACTCTATTATATGGAAAATATTCAAGGAAGGAATAACATATAATCTATCTCACAATATATACATATTTTCTTGACTTTATATCCACGGCGCGGCGCGTTGAACTTGAGGCCCTTTTGTCCATTAATATTCTACGCCATGTATTTACGCTGACGTCCAAGGTCGTGCATGATATAATGCAAAGTAATTGCGGTTACATCAGATCTGCAATAATGCCATGTGCATTTTTATCGTGTGATTTTTCCTCACGCAACGTGATTTAGTTCCTGATGCGAACCGCAAAGTGTCGATGAAAATTTCCCTCTGCAGATATGTTCCTTGGTTTTCAAAATACAATCATGGGTATCCATCTATGGCAATAATTCTACAATTCCAGCAAGAATATTGAACAATTTGTGGTATTTTTTTTGTTTCAAGTCAGTAATACGGCGTAGCGTCAAATATAAATTTTTAGAAAATAAAAGGCTCTACTCTAAATAATCCTTTAAATCTCTAAATCCTTTTTACTAGTGATGCCGTTCAAGATAAGGAATGGCAAGGCAGAGGTCGAGGAAAGCAAGGCAGGATAACTCGAGGCCTCGCATTTCGAGCCAATTCAAGCACAGAAAAAACAGAAGATAAACTTTACATCGATTTCCGACGAAAGATTCTTTGCAAGAAAAATTAACTTCATAGGATAAACTTTACACAAATATCGGTTAAACTTTCTTTTGTTTTTCCATGACAAACACATGTATTTTGAAAGACGCGAAGTTGGCTGAACAAAACTTTATCGCTCTAAAATATCTCCTGCAACAAATTTTATTCTTAGTTTTTTCTGTGAGGCGACCAAAATACAAGGCCTTGAAAAGCGAGGCCTCGCCTTGGGCTTGTCTTGGGGGCTTGAGTTTCTGCGGAAGTTGTGCATCTTTCCTTCGCTGAACCATACTTTTGCACAAATCTTTTAAAGTTAAAGGTCAAAGCATCGACAACTGTAATTTGGTGATTGTGAATTCTCTTTTGTTAAAGCTCCTTCGGCTTTAACACATTCTCGTCATGTGTCTAGTGCTTCGCACTGGATTTTGTCCAAAATGCGAACTTTTCTACATTAGGTTCCACACTATTGTATCAAATGTATATTATACTTATTTCTATACCTCAACCTGGGATTGCTAATTCAGACTAATTCAGCATATATAAAATATATTAGTAAATAAATATGCATTCGCATTGAAACGAACGTATTTGCATTGTCTTCTTATTATAATTAAAAAAAGTGTGCATACTATATAAAAAAAAATTGTGATTTAACATTTTATTGCAACTTGTGTCGTTTTTCCATATATTTAATTTGTTTATATTTAATGTTATTTTTTGCGATTTGAACCAAAAATGTCCATCTTAGCGTAAAGTGGTTCTAAGAAAAATTTTATAAAAAAAGTTGTCAACAAATTTGTAGATCTATTTTGCTTGAATAACTTTTGTCTATTAATTTTTTTTTCGTCTCGTGTGTTCTTTTTTGTACGATTAAAACAAAAATTACGCTTCTTTAACAAAATTATTTATGACAAATTTTTATAGTTCCATTTTTTGTTCCATGTTATGCCTATTCATTTTTTTCATAGCTTGTGTCATTTGTCCAAAAATTTAATTCTTATATTTTTTTAATTTTATTTTCTATGATTAAAACAAAAACTACGCATCCTATCAAAAAGTGATTGCTAACAAATTTGTAGATCTTTTTTGAGTGCACAATTTTTGTCTATTCATCTTTTTACGTACGTTGCGTCGTTTTTCCAAAGATTTAATTTTTCTATTTTTAATGCTATTTTTACGAATAAAACAAGAACTAAGCATTCTATCAAAAAGAGATCAATAACAAATTTGTAGATATTTTTTATATGCACAATTTTTATTTCATCTTTTTTCATATCTTGCACAGTTTGACCGCAAAGTGGAATTTTTTATTTTTCATTATTTTTTTGTACGATCAAAATTTGAATTTTTGATTTTTTGTTAAATTCAAAAAGTTGTTGGAATGCACTTGAAAACAGTTGACTTTTACACCCAAAAGATTAATTTTCAATCGAATAGTTGAATTAAAAAAAAAATAATAATTTTCAACCAAACAGTTGCATTTACAATGAAATACTTGAAAACTTTCCAGCAAAGGTGATAAATTATTAAACAAAGTAATTGAAGTATTAGCTAAATAGTTAAATTTTCAACCAATTGGTCAAATTATCATGTTAAAAAAAATCAACTTCAAACAGATAGTTCCAAAAAAGATGATTTTTCAATTCAAAACGTCGAATTTTCTATCCAAAAAGACGAATTTTCAGGAAAACAGTTGAGTTTTTGATTAAAAAAGATTACTTTTGAACAAAATAATTGATTTTCAACAAAAGAATTAAATTTTCTACCAAATACTTGAATTTTTTACCTACAATGATGAATTTCCAACCAAACAGTCGAATTTTCGAATCAAAAAGACAACCCTAAAGTACGGTAACGGATTTTTTTTTGCTGTCACACCCCCCTACACTCGGACCCCGATTTAGTAACAGTGTCAGGAGTTGCCTGCAAAAAGCCTTGTTACTAAATCGGGGGAATCGAAACGTAAACAGTCAGGGTCGTCTGAACTGTTTCCAATTGGAATGCATAATATTACGCAATACACCTATATACCTATCTAACTTGTACCTATATACTCTATACCAATACACCCATATACCCAATACTATTTTCCAACCGAGCAAGTCACGCCTACCCCGAAAAGGAAATGGCTTAATGGTATAATAATAATAATAATAATACTCGACTGAGTACTCGCGCACTGCGGCCCTTTCGGGGCGAGAGTCGTAACCATCTCGCCCTGCGCACTGAGAAACTGCGTGGGCCAGTAATTCTAGGAATTACTAAACCGGGGGTTAATAAATCGGGGTCCGAGTGTATTTTCTTTCATTTGGTGTGAAAATAACTTGGCAAATGTTCATCACAGGAAATAGTTTGACCATAATTCTATTCAGAATACAAACCTTAAAAGTAAAGCCTTAAAAATAAAGCACTATAAGGGATTTAAAATTTATAATGTGCTTTTTTCATACACCTGAGATATTATCAGCCTGGAAAGATTAAAAATGACCTTACAACATTTTATTATTACGTAAGTCATTTAATATCTTGGTAGAAAATTCATCTTTGCTGGTAGAAAATTAATCTTCTGGGTTAAAGTGAATACTAATAATATAAGTAATAAATAATATTAAGTTACCATTTCCAAACAAAAATCAGTCATTGAGACAATATTCCTGTATGTTGTGATTCGTTAAGATGGCAGGCATATTATTTTAGTCAATTAGCGAAGAGTTCAAACATATTTTTCGATGAAAAGTAAAGAAATAGTCGAATTTTAGCAGAAAATTGTGAGAAAATAATATCTTTAGTGTAATTTTTTTCGAAATACACTTAACTCCCGATATAAGAACCACCGGTTAACGATATTCCTAGAATTGATGTCCTCGGCAGTTTCGTAAGGAGGGGAACCGCGGAACCGAGAGAGAGACGCTGGCGAGTCAACCGCACAGAAAAAACAAAATGTAATCTTTACAGCGATTTCAGAGTAATCTTTACCTGCAACAAAAATTAACTTCACGTGTTAAAATTTACGCACCATATGGGAAATGGTTACCATGCCAACTCTATTAAATCTTGTTTTGTTTCGATGCGGAAAAATTCAATTTTATCTCTTTGAAAATTACCCGCAACAAAAATTCACTTCTGTTTTTTCTGTGCGTGACAAACCGCATGAGGGTCGCACTTATAGCGCATTAGTTGCATCATGCGTCCAACCCCAACATAAATGATTAATTCCGCCCTGCCTGTTTAAGTTTGGATTCCCTCGATTTCTGATCAAGGCCACTGCAAGCCGTGCCCGTAACCGTTCTTATATCGGGAGTTGAGTCTAGTAGCAAATAGTGTCATCGCCCAAAAAAAGTTTCAAACAATGTAAATAGTGTGGTGAAGAGCTGCCGACAAGAAATAAATTGTCACTATTACTGAAATTAAAACCATTCAATTGAATATTTTAATTAAAATCCACCGCAATTGAGGTTCAATTTTCATTTTGATCCAAAGACCAACTTTTTCACTAATCAGGAGTCAAGCTAGTGGCATTTAATGGGTTAATGGGTTAAGATCTCTGCATATAAGAAAACGTAGTAATTGTCCTCGACGGTCGTCTGTACTTTCGGTAGAAATCGCTCTCGTCAAAAAGAATGACATAAAATAAACAAAAGAAGTGTCAGAAGTCGTTTATTGGAACGGACCAGGGTGGGAGAAAAAAATGAGTAAAAAAGCAGTCCGGGTGGCCTACATTTATGGCAAAAAGTTCATCCCGACACAGGGTTCCGCACACGTGGTCTCTGGTTAGCAATATGAATGTATATGAAGTACCTATAGCTCAGGCTGCTCAAATTCCTGTCGATTATGGTCAACGAGAAACCGCACTGTTCATAAAGCCTCCCCCTTTCAGCAGCAGCAGCAACAGCAGCAGCCGTCTTCTTATGGGTTTACACGTAGCAATAAAACGTAGAATTAATAGTCTTTACCCCGCGCGTTATTTCATTTTTATTTTTACGATCTGTCGACTGTGCAGAAACGTCGAAACTTTCGAACCGCGAAAATTTGCCTGTTTTAGCAATTATGAACGAGGCAGGCGGCAAATAAGTCGTGTCGTTTTGTTCCGTTGAGTTTAAAATACTCCAAGGGAAGTCAAGCTTTCAACGAGTCTCACGTATTTCTTCCCGTAACTCGTACGATGACTACAAAAGAGTAATTTACTAACTGAAACGCGGATAGTTTTTCTCTGAATGTAACTTAATTTTTAAAATGAAGTTTCCATAATCTGAAGATATGGTTAATTAGGGGATCACCCCTATTGGAAACAATTTTTACAAGAAAGTACAACATTTCTACAACTGTAATTTTTTGTTAAAATCTGTACTTTTTTCTAAAAAAAATGTACAAAATTTAACAATAAAATAAAAAATACAAAAAAAAAAAACAATAGAAAAGTAAAAAAAAATTAACAATAAAGTATAAATTTCTACAATTCAAAAATTTGTATAACTTTTTAATAATATTTTTTTTTTACTTTGTTGTAAAAATCTACTAGGTATTACAGAAAACTACAGTATTTTATATTTGTTTAATTTGGGTGTTTGACATCATAAAAACACTTTTCATTTTACGCAAATTATTGTAGAAAATTACAAAAAAATATAAATTTTTACAAACAATACTTCTAGAATCCGCATCAACGTTTCGACGTGTACTTTACTGTAAATTTTTGTAAGATATGTAATATATATGTTTCTACAATAAACAACAATTTAAAAAAATAATACACTTTTACCCAGAATTTTTTCTATTCTAATAAATCACACTGAACTGTAGTTCCATTATTGAAAATTGAACAATAATTGATTGTACAGGACGATTCTAAATCTGTTCGAAATTAAGCAAGTTACAGATTTTAACGTTAAAAATAAAAAAATTTTAGTTTGAAAGCTTCAGTAGTTAAACAAATGTAAACGTTCGATTAATAGATTCATTTAAACGCTCTTATTCAAATCAAAATCCTATTTAAATATTGTTTCAATCTAAAATATTACATTTTTAACCATTTATTTTGAAATTTTTGAAATAAGGATGACATTTTTTTTGAATATTTAGTAATATCTTACTGTTTTATTTAAAATGAGCAATTATAAATCAAATATTAAAAAATAAACCATTTAAACTGAACTATTTCGAATAGAAAGCCTTGAATCGTTAATATTTCAGAGTGTTAAATTTAAACTTTGAACCTTACAATTTTAATTGTTCTATTTAACAAATTTTGAATAAATGTAAGTGAAATTATTAAATTTTGATGCATAAATAAAAATTGAACAATTATCAATTTGAAAAAACTTTGAGTTAGTTTAAGAGATATTTACAAGTTTTGAGAAAATCCAAACTTAATTTAAAACTGGAAAATATTTTGAAAAATAAAAAACTAAATTTATATTTCTGAGGGTTTCGAAATAAAATTTTGAAGCTTTTCAAGGGCCTTTAAAGGTTTTAAGAGAATAAAAAAACAGTCCTCAATTTGCTGGGAAAATTTTAAATGATTTTTTATTTTGAAAAATCAATTTTAAGAGAATATTTAAAAAGATTTGAAACAAACTTTTTTGATCAATAAAAGATAAGTGAACAATTATTAATTTGGAAAATAATCGAGCAAGTTTAAAATACATTTAAAAGTTTAAAAATGTGTATCAAAATTCCTAGAAAAACTAACAATATATATATTTTTTTAATTAATTTAAAAAGAATATTTAATAAGATTTCCAAAATTGTCAAAAAAGAATCTGGATGATTTGAAGGTAGTTTTTTTTACTGTTGCAGGATTTAAAAAAAAATTGTAGGAAAAATTCGAGTTCCAAGTTGATAATATTATTATTAGATTCCTGGAGATTTTTTAAATTATTTTGTTTAAACAGATTTTTAAGAGAATATTTAAAAAGACTTCAAAACAAATTTCAATGTATAAATTAATGTTTCTAGCTTAAAATTGCTTAGAATGATATAATTTTCAAATTTTGTAAATTAAAAGCATAAAAGTTAAAATTTTTCAGTTTGAAGGCTTTTAATTAAAAAATTGAAAAAGTTGAGAAGTGTTAAAAGCTTGAATTTATACGCGTGAATTATTGAGCGTTTGAAATAACATTTTTTTAAGCTTTGATTTTAAAAGTTTAAAATTCAAAAGTATGTATTTCACTTTGAGTGTCTTAATTTGCGGTTTAGTTTTTATATTCAATTTCTTTCTTCAGTCGAAAAGTTGTTCTTTTTCGGCCTAGGATGACAAATATGGAGAACATTGCAATTACATAATTTTAAATGACATATATGGTGTCCAATCGATTGCTATTGTATATTTGAAAAAAAAAAACTTCAAATTTAAGGTTTTTTGTTGTTTAATAATGATTATTCATAATTGTCTTTTAATATTTTACCATTCCTTTAAAGTTTAAACATAGAAGCCTTTTTTGTAATAGCGATCATGTATATAAATTGAAACTACAATAAAATACAACAATGTACATAAAAATACAAAAAAGTACAAAATACGTCTCAATAACAGAAAAAAAGTTGTAATTTCCTGTAATTTTGGTTGTAATTTATTGTATTTATATATTCCTGTAAAAATAGTTTTAGTTTTCTGTGCTTTTTTTAAAAAAAATTTCCACCAGGAACAGTGCAAAAGGAGCTCAAAAAAGGAGAAATAGGATCATTTTTTCAAGAAAAAGGGAAAAATAGGGAAAATATTAAACATTAATTTTTACATTTAACAAAGAAGAAATAATCGATTTATAATAAATTTTGTATTTTTAAATAACAGAGTGTCTAAGAAATTTTGCCCACGAAATTCCCTGATAATTCCCGCTTATAAATATTTGTGATTATGCGCAATTTGCCCGATTGCAATATTACATTTTATTTTAAAATATAGTTTTTAATAATTTTTAAGAATTTCAATTTTGAGTAAGAAAAAAGTAGCGCCAACAGCTCAAAGGTATAGTAAAAATTATAAATTGTAAACGCAAATGAAATGCACTTCCCGCATCAAACAATAAAATCAAGGACAATTCCCGGATTTTTTTTCAATTCCGGGACAATTCCCGGATTTCATTAAATTCCCGCACAGTAAACACCTTGAATAATGTTAAATGATTTTGTAATGTCTATTAATTTGCCAAAAACATTGTTTGCCAGTAGTGCCCCATTTTCGAAAAAATCGACTTTTTTTAGAAATTTTTGTTTTACGGATTGAATGTTTATTTATTAAATTCTCATAATCATTATAATAGTTGGAAATTTAACCAAATTCAACTGTTGAAAACACATTGTTTAATTTTCTTTCATTTTTAATTCTCTTGAATTTTCTACTGTTGATAATTCAAATGATTAATTTTCGTCAATTTTCAACAGTTGAAAATTAAATATTCTCCAATTTCCAATAGTTGAATATTCAATTGTCAATTTTCTTCATATTTCAACAATTGAATTTTCATCTGTTGAAAATTCAATTATCAATTTTCTTCAATTTTCCATTTTTGCACTTTCATTAACTGAAAAGTGAAGAAAACTACAAATTGAATTTTCAACTGTAAAAAATTGATGAAAATTGATAATTGAATTTTCAACAACTGAAAATTCAAATAGGTGTAAATAAAAGAAAATTGAATTGTTGAAAACACAATGTTCCACTTTCGTCCGTTTAATAGTTGAAAACTGAATTGTCAACTATTGAAAATTGAAGAAAATGGAAAAATGAAGAGAATAGATAAATGGCTTTTCAACACATGAAAATTAAATTTTCAACCACTTAAACTTAAAACCACTGAATTTTTAACAATTGAATTTTAATTTGTTGAAAATCCCATTATCTATTTTCTTGTATTTTCAATAGATAAAAATTCAATTTTCAATAGATGAAAATTCAATTTTCAGTTTTCTTCAATTTAAAGCAATTGAATTTTCAAATGTTCACAAGTGAAGAAAATTGAATTTTCAACCGATGAAAATGTACTTATTGCAATTTAAAAAAAATTGAACGGTTGAAAACATAAAAGTTCAATTTTCTTTCATTTTTAATTCTCTTCAATTTTAAACAGCCGAAAATTAAATTTTCTCTAATTTTCAGCAGTTGAATATTCAATTTTCTTCAATTTTCAAATTTGATGAAAATTGATAATTGAATTTTCAACAGATGAAAATTCAATGGTAAAAAATTCAGTTGTTTTAAATTGTAGAAAACTAAAAATGCAATAAATGAAAATTCCATTTTCAATTTGCTTCAATTTTCAACAATGAAAAATTTAATTTTCAGCAACTGAATTTTCAGTTTTCTTCAATTTAAAACAACTGAGATTACAAATGTTGAAAAGTGAAGAAAAATGATAACTAAATTTTCAACCATCCAAAATTCAAGTGTTGCAAATTAAGAAAAATTGAACTGTTAAAAACACAATTTTCTTTCATTTTTAATTTTCACCCATTTTCAGGAGTTGAATATCCAATTTTCTTCTTTTTTTAAATTTGAAAAAAATTGATAATTGAATTTTCAGCAAATGAAAATTCAATGGTTAAGAATTCAGTTGCTTTAAATTGAAGAAAACTGAAAATTCAATCCTTGAAAATGGAAGAAAATGGAAAACTGAAGAAAATTGATAATTTAATTTTCAGATTTCTCCCTTAATTTAAGACAACTACATTTTTAACAACTAATTTCATCTGTTGAAAGTTCAATTATCAATTTTCTTCAAATTTTAAAATTGAAGAAAATTGCAGAAAATTTCATTTTCAACTATTGAAAATTCAATTTTCAGCAATTGAATTTTCAGATTTCTTCCATTTAAATTTAAAACAATTGAATTTTCAAATGTTGAAAAATGAAGAAAACTAAAAATTGAATTTTACTGCTAAAAAATCAACTGTTGAAAATCGAAGGAAATTGAACTGTTGAAAACACAATGTTCAACTTTCTTTCATTTTCAATTCTCTTCAATTTTCAACAATTAAATTTTCTACTGTTGATAATTCAATTTTCTCCAATTTTCAACAGCTGAATATTCAACTTTCATTTTTCTTCAATTTTCAAAAATTAAATTTTCATCTGTTGAAAATTGAATTATGAATTTTCTTCAGCTTTCCATTTCCTTCAATTCTCGAGACTACATGCCTATTTAAAGAGAAAAGGGGAAAAGGGGGAAGTTTTCCTGAGAATAGGAAAAAAAGTAGAATTTATCAAAAAAGGGGAAACGCAGGGAAATAGGAAAAAGACTGTGATCCCTGATAACTTCTTCAACTCCGCCCACTATTTGTATGACAATATATGAGAAGCTTAAATACCGCATAGGAGGTATTGTATCCTTAGTTTATTTTAAGAGTGATGAATGGATCTGGAAGGAAAGTTCCTACTTTTTAATATTGCTTCATGTAAATAAGGAGTCAAAATTTCCAGATTATTGTAAGTCAATAAATCATTTCCGACATAAGAGACCAAACAGTTTTCAGACTGGGAACTAGCCACAGGGTGTCCAGCGGAGACCCATGATAAAATTCCCGTACGATTCCCTGAGGCTTTTTGGAAATTAGCATACAAATTTGATTTATAAATTCTTTCTTACATAAATAATTTTCGTGACAATTTAATGTGTTACTAAAAAAATAGGGTTAATAATGTAAAAAAAAACTATTATTTATTTGCACGTGCCAAACATATCCTTAATCAGAAACTTAAAAACAATGATTGTCAGCCAAATAGTTCTTTCACACGGCGTCCCGGAAGGCGATATAAATGGAGCAAAAATGTAGAGAAAAACTGTGAATGTAGCGTTATTCTACATGGAAAACACAAACAGAATCGACCCCTCAGACCTCCTAATTAGATCGTTTATTCGTTTTACAGTAATTTGAAGTTTTTCAACTACAGTAATTTAATCGAAAATCGACATTTTTATTTCTTTCAAGTTCAAATGCTACCAAGTATTATTTACAATAATGGGACACATGTTTTCGATGTATTTTTTGCCGTAGAAAACGAGTAATAATTACTCTACCAGCCATCTAGAAAGCGCTAATGGCGTTTTTGTCGCGAATTTTTTGGAAAAAGCTGTATTTTTAGGTTAATTTTATCAACTAGCGCATTCCAAATGATTTCTAGAATAAAACTAATAACACCACTGTATTCTACGAGAAAAAATACATCAAAAACATGTATCACAATACTGAATATAATTTTTAAGTACCCTTTAAAAGTTTGATAACAAAGTGATTTTTTCGCCAACCGGCCGCACTGGCAGCGTGTAGCGCACAGGCGCAGCATTTTTATTTTCATCAAGTACGTTATTTTCAAAAGTATGACAGATGTTTTCGATGTATTTTTTCTCGTAGAACATGATAGTGTTATTTGTTTCAACGTTGGAATTACCTAAAATGCGCTAGAGGCGAAAAATCATCAAAAATGCGGCTTTTCTTCATACGATACACTACAAAACACGCTTCTAGCGCTTTCTAGTCAATTTTTATAATGAAACCAATAATATTATCGTCTTCTACGAGAAAAAATACACCAAAAACATATAACATACTTTTGAAAATAATGTTTGGTTGCTGTCAGTCCGGCTGATAGTCGCAATTTAATTGAATTTCATAAATAATTAAAAATGAAAATTCATACTGTAACTTATCAAGCGTACTTCTACTTTGAATAAATATGTACATGAGTGTGTATGGATCATATAAATTGTATATACACATAAGCGAGTAGGAGCAAGGAAATATGTGAAACATAAAAAACAATAATTATTTAATATCACAGTATTTATTCAATTGATTAGGTATGATATACACATATTATTATGCAACAATAGCATATATTTTTAAACATTTTACAATATTATATGAACAAATTATTATTTACAAAAACAGAAAATATATTTCTATGATCATCAAATAATTGAATAAATAACATATATGTTATATATATAACATATATATATATATATATAACACATATATATATATATATATATAACACTATATATACATATCATACACACTCATGTACATATTTATTCAAAGTAGAAGTACGCTTGATAAGTTACAGTAGTGAATTTTCATTTTTAATTATTTATGAAATTCAATTAAATTGCGACTATCAGCCGGACTGACAGCAAGCAAACATTATTTTCAAAAGTATGTTATATGTTTTTGGTGTATTTTTTCTCGTAGAAGACGATAATATTATTGGTTTCATTATAAAAATTGACTAGAAAGCGCTAGAAGCGTGTTTTGTAGTGTATCGTATGAAGAAAAGCCGCGTTTTTGATGATTTTTCGCCTCTAGCGCATTTTAGGTAATTCCAACGTTGAAACAAATAACACTATCATGTTCTACGAGAAAAAATACATCGAAAACATGTATCCCATTATTGTAAATAATACTTGGTAGCATTTGAACTTGAAAGAAATAAAAATGTCGATTTTCGATTAAATTACTGTAGTTGAAAAACTTCAAATTACTGTAAAACGAATAAACGATCTAATTAGGAGGTCTGAGGGGTCCATTCTGTTTGGGTTTTCCATGTAGATTAACGCTACATTCACAGTTTTTCTCTACATTTTTGCTCCATTTATATCGCCTTCCGGGACGCCGTGTTCAATCAAGAGACGAATTTAAAAAAAAAAAGTTAATTTCGAACCAAGAAAGATGAATTTTCAACCAAAAAAATATGACTTTTCCACCAAAAAAGATGCATTTTCAATCCATAAGGACAAATTTTCTATCAAAAAAGACGAATTTTCAACAAAAGAGTTGATTTTTCGAACAAAAAGATGATGTTTGAACAAAATAATTGAATTTTCAAAGAAATGTTCGAATTTTCAAACAGAAAAGAGATTAAACCTCGACCAAAAACATTTGCATTTTCAGGCGAAAAAGACGATTTTTTTAGAAGACAGTGGAATTATCAGTCTGAATTGTTGAATTTTCAACAAATAGATCATTTTCAACCAAAGCCAGGAATTTTTAACCAAATAGTTGAATTTTTACTAAAAAAAATTAACCAAACAGTTGCATTTGTAATTGCCAAAATGACCAATTTTGTAGAAGACAGATTTTCAACAAAAAAGTTCATTTTTAACCGAAAAAGATTACTTTTCTATTATAAAGGAGGAATTTTAAATCCAAAAGGATGAATTTTTTAATTAAAAAAGGATGGCAAAAAAGATGGCATTTTGACAAAATAGTTGAATTTTCAACAGATTAATTAAAATTTGAACTAAATAGTCGAATTTTTAATACAAAAGAATGAACTTTCAAACCACTAAAAGTTGGATTTTCTTATCAGATTCTATTAATTCAGTTCGCATTTAAGCGAAAAAACGAGAAAAAAGGAAAGTTTCTTGAAAACAGGGGGAAAAAGAGGAATTCTTTAAAAAAGGAGAATGGGGGAAAAAGTGTGAAGAATTTAATTGAATTTGAAATTAATCTATTTTAAGCGTTTTCGATTAAAAAATGTCTAACTGCTAAGGCTTTCAATTTGAAAAAATTAATATTTTGAATACGGATTCAAGAAATCAGAAGTTTTTCAACTTTAAAAGCTTTAATTAAAAATTTTCTCAGAATAAAGCTTGAATGTGAGATTATTCAATTTTTAATGTTCTTAATTCAAAAATTGCAATTCTTTTCTACTTTTTAATTTAAATTTTAGAAGTTTTATTGTGATTATTTCCCACACCAATAAGGGGCCATCAATCAAAAATAATTTAAAATATTAAAATGTCAGACCTCGAGTCCAAAATGCTCTCAAAATATGGAAAATAGGGTGATTTTTCACGAAAATAGGGGGATAAATTTTTTAAAATAAACTTAATGCATAATAGGTACGATAAAATTAAACTTCCAACCTACAAAGATCCATTTTCAATCAAATGCACTTAGTTTTAAACAAAAGAGATTAAATTCAAATAAAAAACAATTGTATTTTTGACGGAATAATTATTGAATTTTCAAGTAAAAAAAACGAGTTTTCTAAAAAGAATGAATTTTCAAACCAAAAAGATGAATTATAAATAAAAAATAAAATAGTTGACATTTCAAGAAAAATAATTTCAATAAAATAGTTGAATCCGTAGCCAAAACAGACTAATTTTCAATCAAACAATTGCAATTTTAACCAAAAAGGATGAATTTTCAACAAACTACATGAATTTTCTAGCATACAGTTGAATTTTCAACAAGAGTAGTTAAATTTGAAAAAAATAGAAAAGTTACATTTTCAGTTAAAAAAATTAATTCTCAACCTAAAAAAATAGAATTTCTCACAAAATGGTTCAGTTTTCAATCAGAGAGATGAATTTTCAACTAAAGTGATGAATCTTCAACAAAAAAAGGATTTTTTAAAAAGTAGTTCAACTTTCAATCAAGTAGTAGATATTTCAACCAAAAAAGATGAATTCTTTTTAAAAATGTAATAGTTCATATTTCAAACAAAGAAGACGAATTTTCAACAAAAAACTGCATCCTCAACCAATACATTAATTTACCACCAGCAGCAGCATTTTTAATTAAAAACTTGAAATTTCTACGAAAATAGTTGAATTTTCTTATTGGGTTCTATTAATTCAATTCGATTATGCGAGAAAAAGGGGAAATATCTTAAAAACAGGGGAGGGGGGAAGGAATTATTTTTAAATGGGCAAATGGGGAATAGGGGAAATAGTGTTGAGTCCCGAATATGGGTCAATAGAAAAAAAATGTACTAGGACAAGAAATTATGTGTACTCACTGATACATCAGGATTGATTGAGAAATCAAGGAAGATGGAAAACTTACCTGAAACAAAAAAGAAAAAAAATTAAACATGTGAATACATGAATCTAACGACAAGTTTCAGAATATTTTTCAAAATATTTATAAAAAGTTTATTGTTCAATACGTTACAAAAGGATAGTTGATGCGACAGATTACAAAGCCTTTTAAACTCTGTAAAATTAACGATAATTGTTTTCAAATATTTAAATAATAAAGTTTAATATTCTTAATTATTGTTTAATTTTCTATTAAATACATTTTATTTTGATAATATTTTTTAAAATAAAAATTAGAAGGGGCCTGGTCAGGGCCAGATCGGGCTTTCCTGACGGATACCCCAGTCAAGCCCTGATCGGATTAGGCGTTTCATTTCGAGTCTGGCCCTAACTGGGATACCCGATTGGGGCCAGATTTTGTCAGATCTGGCCCCGACCAGGGCCACTCTGAAATTTCTGCACGGGAAGAGATGAATTTTCAATTCAATGATGCATCTAAAAAAAACTTTAACAAAAGGGATCAACATTCAAATAAATAGTTGAAGTTTTAATCAAAACCATTAATTTTCAATAAAGAAGATTAAGTTTCTACCAAGAAAGATCAATTTTCAATAAAATACAAAGATAAATTTTCAACCAAAAATGGAATAGTTAAATTTTCAGTTAATAAAATTAATTTTCAACGAAAAAAGAAACGAGCCTACAATGAAATTCAATCCTTACCCACAGATTTTTAACCAAATAATTTATTTTTCAAAAAAATAGTCGAATTTTCAACCAAAAAGATGAATTTTGAAACAAGAAAATTATTTTTCTACAAAAAAAGACGAATTTTCAACCAAAGAGATGAATTTACAACTAAAATTATGAATCTTCAAGCACAAAAAAAATGATTCTTTAACAAAGTAGTTCAATCAAAAACGATGTGCCTGAATTGAGGGGGATGAGGAGCAGAGAATTATGGGAAATGAGGGGAGGGGAAGTGAGGAGAAATGAGTGGAGGGTGAGAAGCGGAAATAAGGGGGTAGAAGTTAGAGGTAATGACGGGAGGGAAAGTGGGGAAAATTTGATGAAGTAAGCCGTAAGGGAAAACGACGGAATAAGGAAGTATGAGAAATTAGGGGAGGGGAAATAAGTGGAGGGGTAGTAGGGTAAGTCAGGGGTAATCACAGGAGGGAAAGTAGGGTAGACGATAGAACAAGAAATAGGGAAAATGAGGGGAGGGAAATAAGGGAATAAAAGAGAAATAACGGAATAGTAGGGGAAACGACAGGAGGGGAAGTGAGGGTATGAGAGGAGGGGAAGAAAGGGATAATGACGAGAGGGAATGTAAGGGAAGCGATGGAAGGAGAAAAAGAGGAAATGAGGAGAGGGAAAGTAAAGGGAATGGGGGAAGTTAGGGGAAATGAGTAGTGGAAGGAGAGGAAGTGAGAGGAGGTGGAGTTGGGGAAGGGAAGTAGGAGAGGGGAAGTGGAAAAAATAGGGGTAAAATTATAGAAAGAGCGTAATTCACATAGGTAATCCAAACAGTTTTCAACTAATTGGTTGAAAACTTGTTATTTTATTAAAAATTAATTTTCTTAACTGAAAATTTAACTATTCCATTTTTTTTTAATTTATCTTTTTTAGTTGAAAATTCATGTATTTTGTTGAAAATTCGTCCTTTTCAGTAGAAAGTTAAACTTCTTCGTTGAAAATTCATGTTTTTGGTTAAAAATTCAACTATTTGGTGAAAAAATGATCTACTTTGTAGGAAATTTAACGATTTTGTTAAAAAGTCATTTTCCGGTTGCAACATTTAACTGTTCCATTGAAAATTTGTCTTTTTAGATTAAAAATTCAACTATTTCGGTAAAAAATTAATTTCTTTGGTTGAAAAATTGACTATATTGTTGAAAATTATTTTTGTAACTGAAAATTTAACTATTCCATTTTTAGTTGAACCTTGATCTTTTTTAGTTGAAAGTTCAACGACTCGGTAGAAAGTTGAATTACTTTTTTGAAAATTCATTTTTCCGATTGAAGATTCTTGATTTTAGCTGAAAATTCATGTATTTGGTGAAAAATTGATCTACTTCGTACGAAATTTGAAAATTTTCCTCAAAATACATTCATTTGTTGAAAATTCGTCTTTCTGGGTTGAAAATTAAACTACTTTGCTAAAAAAATCCTTTCTTTCGTTAAAAATTAACCTACAGGGTGACCCATTTTAATCTATAGATTCAAATATCCCTTAAAATACTCCATTTACAAAAAAATTGTTCAAACAAAAATTGTACAGAACATAGGGGGTCATTTAACGGTACTATTAATTTTGAACTTAAGGTCAATTTTCGAGCTCATTTGAAGGTCAAGACGATTTTTTTTTAATGACAACCCCTATTTTTGACTGTGGATTTAAAAAGAGCGGAAAATTTCATGTCAAAAACATTCCGTGAGAAATTTGCTCTTGTGATCTTAGAAAGGTCAAACATCAAAGTCAAATGTCTAAAAAACGGTAAGATGCCCTTTTTTGGAATTATCGTGGTTTTCTGAGAATAGCAAACCTTCAAGATGCTTTTAACAAGTCGATAAAATGTAAAAGTGTGAACCAACTTAACCACATTGACCTTCAGATAAATTTTCAAGGTCATTTGAAGGTCATTTGAAACGAGCGAAAAATTATACGTCAGAAATGTTCGGTGGAAAATTTGTAAAAG